>JAVCKS010002210.1:0-19599 GCA_032273685.1 Pteraster tesselatus | reverse complement strand
TGTCTCTGTCTCTGTCTCTGTCTCTGTCTCTGTCTCTGTCTCTGTCTCTGTCTCTGTCTCTGTCTCTGTCTCTGTCTTTGTCTGTATCTGTCTGTCTGTCTCTGTCTCTGTCTTTGTCTGTATCTGTCTGTCTGTCTCTGTCTGTCTGTCTTTGTCTGTATCTGTCTGTCTGTCTGTCTTTGTCTGTCTCTGTCTGCCTGTCGTTGTCTGCCTCTGTCTGCCTATCTCTGTCTGTCTGTCTGTCCTCGTCTGTCTGTCTGTCTGTCTGTCTGTCCTCGTCTGCCTGTCTGTCCTTGTCTGTCTCTGTCTGTCTCTGTCTGCCTGTCTTTGTCTGTCTCTGTCTGTCTGTCTCTGTCTGTCTCTGTCTGTCTATCCTTGTCTGTCTCTGTCTGTCTGTGTCTGTCTCTCTTTGACTGTCTATGATTTACTCGCGCTATTGGAAAGAAACTTGATAGTGATTGAGTTCACTTTATAGCAATCCTGCAGGGGCGTAAAGTATTTTGTCTTGAATTTGAATTTAACATTTGTAACCTAAATATAACTGTTAAAATTCTCTTAGAATATGTTTAAATGTTCTTAAACCTATATCGAAAGTAAATTTGTATCTGTTTTTATAAATTTGTCCTGCGAAATAATAAATAAAATGAAATGACCAAAAATTTAAAGGCACACAAATCGTACGACAACAACAACGACAAACAACGAACAAGAATTGACAAAAAACAGACAAAACAAAAACTGGGCTGCCTAGGAGGAATGATGCACTGATTATGGGACAAAAACCTCGAAATCGTTTGCTTTAGATTTTCATATATTTTTTGGCGCTGCCGTTGTAGACGTAAACAAAATGTCGGCAAGCCGATTTTACTAAAAGAGAGTTTGGTGGATCTGGCGTCCTCGGATTCTGCGGACTGCGCGGCGCATATAGACGAGCGGCTGAAAAATTCAATGGATTTTTCCCTTAAAAATTCCTTTTCCCCCACCAGGGACGTCCAGGAACTGATAAAGTATTGAGTTGAGCCTTTCGCGGATTGGCTATGAATCAAATTGCCCATACCGCGCCTGACCTTTGGACACGAAACGCTTTTGATGTATTGTGGACCTTGTTTACCTATAGCAATGTTGTTTCGTCGCAGTGCAATCAACACTGGGAGTAAAGTCATTGTTATAAAAGGTGTGGTGTGGTTTGTCATAGTAGGCTTAGCGTTATAGTCTCTGGACCCGTTACTAGTGGGGTTAAAAAGAGTAGCACCAACCACCTCCACAAGTACAAATTGAGGAGAATACCAGAAAAAATCCCGTTGGTCTATTCTAACGGATTACTAGTCCGTGTTGTTGTGATTGTTGTTGCGGTTATTGTTGGTGAAAACAAAATCTCGGGAAATTGTACCTTTACGGTGACGTCACGTGACACTTAGTAACCTCAATATGACGTCGAATTGATGTGACCACTATGTAGACATGATTAGGCAGATTATATTAAAATTATAAACTGTCCAACGGCCTTTTCGGATGCAATTGGTCATGAGGACTCAAAAACCGTTCTACAATTTAGCAGTGAAAATAATATTCCAATTTTAGTGTCACGTATTGCGTGATTTTCAACGAGCACTAAAAAATATCGTAGTCTTTTTGCTTGCTTGTATAAGGGCTTAACTTACAACTTAACAAAACACATGAGAATGAGAATCCTTGTAATAGATACATGTAGTTAAAAAGGAAATGTACAATAGAGCGATGTTTCCCATATTTCTTTTTTGTGTCTGGTAGGCCTACAATTTAGGAGTCTTTTTGTGTGTTTGAGGTTGACTTCTATTCTTACCCAACCAAATGAAACGAGTTTGTAATTAGCGAAACAAAAGAAAAGGGTATACAGATTTCGTTTCGGTAGTTTTGTTTTGTTGCCCGGGATAAGAATTTAAAATTCAGTTAACATCCTCGCCGTTTCCGCGTTCCGTTTCGTCGAATACAGAAGGCTACATTTTTGTCCCTGTACGATTATTAAAAGCTGTTCGCCGAGTCTTTTTTTGTCAGTTACCGCCATTGTTTGTTATCTGTCTGTGTACCTACCGTCTTTTGCTTTATCATTTTAATATTTTACATAGAAAAACGAAAAACGTCCCATTCTTCGTTTATCCTTCACAAATACGTACAAGAAACAACTCAAACCGTATCGTTTGTCGGTTGTGACGTGCAGAGGCAAAAATGAAACAAGCGTACTGTTATTCCTTTTAAATTTTTCTTTTTAAATAAAAAGTGATATATGACTTTTTAAAATTATTTTCTTGTTATCAATTTACCCATAAGTATATAGTGACCATCTTCGACGTATATAACCAACCTCTGTGGTCTCTTTTGAAATTGAGCAATAAAATAACACAGACACCAATCAAGACACGTTTTTCATTATTGAAAGACAAATCACAAAGAATTCACCAGATGTAAAAGGAAAAACGGTAAAAGGAAAAAGGTTTTGGAAAACCCCTTTTCCGGATCCAGTTAGAGAGCTTCAACGGCGTTCGGACTATTTGGTCGGCTCAATGGCGATGACCGAGCTATACTAGTCGCCGACGGCAGCTGGGCTGGTTCCCACCAAGCTGGACGCATGGTACCCAGACGTACTACACGATAGTGTACGTATACATTCAGAGCAACAGCAACGTATACATTTGAGTACAGCAACGTATATTTCGGCACAAAATGGTCCTTTTGGCGTTCCATAGTGGGGGACCCTTGGTAGCGACAATCAATAGCACGGCACGTATGGATACTGTACTGTAGGATTACAGCTCATTGATTACAATAATCAGTAAATAGTGTACGTCTGAACATAGATGAGAAACTACGAATAAGAAGCCAACCCCAGAGATGGATTCTTGGGCACGAACATAGAGTTATATATGTATTCGTATACTACTGTCGACGTCGATCAACGACTCAGTCCCACCCGTACCGTACGACGCGGTGCGTACTTCGGTCTAGTCGTACTTGTCGTGCAAAAACTAAACCCAAAATGATAGACAAACGTGACGGTCTTCCACTTCAAATGGATCCATATTCATACCTAAATCGGGTAAGCCTGATTATTTGTTGTGCAAAGCTTCTTGTCAGCGGTCCTGATCTGTTTGGATCAAGCTCATTTCAAATTTGTTTAGTCTAGATCAGTTCTTAGCGTTGGGACTTGAGGCTTCTTGGTTGATATCAACACAACTTAAGTTTGTAAGTTTAATACCGGAGAGATTTGAAAGACTTTTGCCGACGTTTCGATCCTCTCACGAATCACCACTGCGAGTTTTCGGCTAAACTCCTGAATACATACATGTGCACTCGCCATTTTATGACTAGTCTGGTGGTAGTGGTACCCTTGGCTGTGTAATTGACATCATTATTGTGATATGAAGAGTGGGTACAGTGCAAGGGTGTTTTTAGAATAGAGATGCGGTGGGCGGTATTCTGGAGTTGCTGCAGCGCACTGTTTGAGCAGTTGAGTTAGCTTGTTGTAGTGTAATACAAGTAAATATAATGTTGCCTGTGTATTTTAGGCCCATCAGCTTGAGAGGCAAGCAGAAAGAATGCTTCACTTATGTCGATATGATGAAGCCATAGTCTGCTACAACCAAGCTGCAGGTAAAGTTTATCACGAGTCCGTAATTCTTCCCTAGAGCTACGGTATTGTGACCGACGTTATTACTATTTTATAACGCCGTTTACTATTTCCCTATTTTTTCAATTTGTCATCAGATCACCTAGAAAAGTCATTGCTCCAGACACAGCACTCTTCAGCCCTGTTGTCTCTCAGACTCCAACTTGACAACGTCCGCAAACAGCCGAAGCTGGTCCGGAAACGCCAGCAGTGGGCAAAGCAGAGACAGGATGCAGCGTTAGCGACGACAACTCAGATCGGACAGCTTAGCAGGAACCCATCGGCAGAGTCAGACATAATGAGTAGGGACCAGGAGGATGGAGCTGCAGGGAGTAGGAGGCTCATAATGTCGGACAGTGCGGAATCCAGGTTTAACTCCACCGAGGAGGTGGACTCCCTTCTCGCGATGGTGCGGCAGCACTCTGTTATCGAAGACAAACAGCCGAGGTACAGGCTATCGCAGCTGCTGACGGCTATCAAACAGCTTGGACTGGGCAGTAGGCAACCCGTTGGCGACTCACCAGACGTAGAAGAACACCACAGCGAGAAGAACACCACCCCGAGGAGACCGCTCGCTGTCAGCCAACAGGCCAAACTAATCTCCCAGAACGAAGAGCTGCAAACTCATTTGAAAAGCCTGTTCCTGGAACTGGATGGGTACGAGCGGGAGAATCGGACCCTGAAGAAACTGGTGCGAGACCTGGAACAGCAGTTGGAGTGTTACAGATCACGCTCGAGGGATCACGGCCGATTTGAGCCAGCATTCATGGAGTCTTCGAGACTGGACACACCGTTCTCTCTTATGGGCAGCTTCGCCTTCACCCCTCCAACGGAAACGTTACAGTTGTTGGAGCCGCTTGATTTTAACAGATTTGAAGACAATCTTTAATCAAGATGCGTGGTACATAAACTTGCCCCCCTAAGAATGAACTGTACAGTTTCACAAATAATTTTGTATTAGTTGAATTGGTCATTTTACATTTGCCCTCTTTTTTAGCTAAAAAATTATATAATTCCGTGAAAAAAATCCACCTACGAATAGTTATTCAGCAAAAGGTAATGTTTGCTGTCAGACAAGAAAAAACTATTTTTGTCGGATATCATTTTCAAAAACACTTACAAAATTGTCAATTCAACATTTATTACATGTATAATTTTTTTCAAGATGAAGTTTGTGTTATTGACACTGTCTCTGTATAAAATGCCTCTTGTAAAACCATGGAGAAACTTGGGTGTGGCATATTTAGTCCCGTTGTTTATCTTGACTAGAGTTCAGATTAGTCAGTTAGGACTCATGCACGAGTTGCTTGTTGAATCTGAAATGTTCCTTAGCAATGTTTGGTGTAAACAGGGCCATCGGAGCATGATAGCTCCCCGAAATGTTAATCTGGCTCAATCAAATGGCTGATTGGCTTTCCAGTTCAAATAGTTAAAATCAATAAAATATTTGCACCCAAAAAAAAACGCTGGATATTTTCATTAAACTGTTTATTCACGGTTATTAGCAGTATTAGAGCACTTTTCTACCTGGTATGAAAACATGCAAGGTAAAGCAAAGGGGTCCCAGTGGTACCTTCCTGGCCTCGTCAACACATTAAATCAGGTTTTAGTCCCTACCTGATGCCGCAGGGGTTTTCCATTTTCCTGCTTGCAATACAGACCTTGTGGTAGTCTATGAATGCAGTTTCTTTTGAAAAGATACATGTACAGGAATAAAGAAGGAGGGGGGCATTGCTCCTGGTTTTAAGCTTTGCAGTTACTTCGAAGGAAAGACCAATGTAGCTCTCCCAACTCCAATCCTGTACTTTTATGGGCATTTTTATTGGTGGCATTTGTAAACACACCTCAATATCAAAGCCGAGGCTGGTAAAGTCGGACTTAGTTTCGCAGATCAGATCACATACATAGGTCACCATGTATGTGTTAACAGAATGCGATAGGGTGAGATAAACCAAGTTGACAACTCTGGAATCTTTCAAAATCGAAACAAATCCGAGTTAGTTTTACATACAAAAAATATATATATATAAATAATTATCTAAATGGAAGGGAAACTATCGATCGTTAGGATGCCCCCCATTCGGCCGTAATAGATGGATATGAGCATAAAGTTTGCATAACAACAAGATCTGATAACCGCAATTTATCATTTAGATTAGATTTAGCTTATTCCCGACCAGCACCACAAAGAATGGGTATATTATGAGACAAAATTTACAGATTGAGTTACATACCTAGCTGAATTGGTTACATTATAAGTTTTAATTTGGTGTAGGTTTGAACCCTGTGGCATTCTGGAGAAACAGATTTTTGCATATTCATATTGTACAAATTACCCCGGTATTTGGAAGTGCCTTATGGAGATACAGCCCTTTAAACACAGTGGGGAAAAAGAATGAGCTAAGAAGAAACTCTTAAATACCAAATATTATGAGAGTCAGTATTGATAGGATAGAAGCCATTAAACCAACCCAAAAATGCACGTTGTGAATTTTTTTTTTTTTTTTACCCTCTTCACACAGAATAGTCCTTTACATGAAGTAGCATAGCGTACCCTAATACTCTTTCGCAGAGCGGGTCACATTACAGTAGTCCGTCTTAGAAGATCACAAAATGACTGTAGGGCCTCCTTTAAAAGCTTTCTACAAATAACAAATACTGTATGTACAAAATTAAGTACAAAACCAATTTCAGACCGATTTCCGCAATTCGAAATGAATCATTGGCTAGCAAAGCAATACTAAATTGTTTCGCAAGATAATATTTTTTTACCCGTGGATGGATTTTAAAGCTAAATAACATGGGAAAATCGGTCTGAAATTGGATGGTGCATCATTTTAAAGGTTTACTGAAATAGTAATTTATGTTTGGCTTTTTTGTGTTATATGCATGCATATATAAGAAAATCGTAAACGCTGTGTGCGGTGGAAGCATATTGTGGATTTACGGACGATGTTTTTGAAGGCGTGGCAAAGAGCGATACAAAGCAAATATCCACTCAGAAATCTTCTTACAAGAAAAGGACGCCGGCTGATGCTGCGTATATAACACAGATTCATTCAAAGAACCAAACATTAATTTTTATTTCAGTAAACCTGTATTATTCTATTCCAACGAGCCAAACAGTGTTGGCCAGCTGTCTTAACAATTCACATAGTTGGAAAAGGCAGTCCACATTTTGAATTATCTTCCCTTCCACTTGTTACACGTCATCTCAAAATGAGAGCTTAATACAATAATGTCGGAGGTAGTGACTATTTGTAAAGTGTGTGTACAGTACGTCTCGTCAGGTCCAAACATCTCCACGTTTGTGTCAACTTTTTTGGGGCAAAAAATACCGTGCCCATTCCAACCTCCCTCCCCATCACCGCCCCCCCACCCATTTCTTTGCCTTCCTGCCAAAAAGGGGAAGTTAGTAGACTCCGCTCAAAGTTTTAATAGAATCCAATAGAAATATTTCCATTCTTATTGATACATCGTCTATAAATAGAGTTGTTTGGATTCGGTCGGTGTCGATTCGACGGGGCAGTAGGGACACTTGATTCTGAAAAATAAAAACAAAATCGTATTGTTAGACAGTTAGCAGGGGGTATAACCTCACCACAGCTTGGACGGAAGTCCCCACGGTGCGATCGTCTCTTGTGCCTTGATTTATTCCGTGATTGGCCATTACATTACCTAAAGGAAGCCCCCTTTTAGCGACATACTAAATCCTAACTGCAGTTCTTATCTACATGTATTTACGTAATTCTGTTTTAAACTGTTTGCAGCACAAGACACGATCTACTAATCATGCAACTAACCCTGATGGGGGCCGAGCCCATATAATGGGTGCCAAGCCCATACAATGGTTGCCAAGCCCGTATAATGGGTGCCAAGCCAATATAATGGGTGCTTATCTCATATAATGGGTGCCAAGCCCACATAATGGGTGCCAAGCCCACATAATGGGTGCCTACTTACTTGTTCCCATTGGTCAATTTGTTAAGTGAATCTCTGGAGATGGCGTGTCCGCAGGCAAGCCTGACCGGTGGGTTGCTGTCCGATGTCTGTTGTCGGAGGATCGGGCAAGCAAAGATGGAATGATATCGGTGTCTCTCACCGAGATCAACTTCAATCTGATTGGTATAACAACAAACAACAACTAGAGTTAACTAGTTACCTAGTTCTATTGTAGCTTTTTGAATTACATGCATTGAAATTAGATTCAAACTTCCACAAAAATTACAGATTTCATATCGAAGAATTTCGAGGAAAAAAAGTGGTTCATTAACCCTTTCACTACCAAATTGTTTTAAGAATAAGGCTAGTGAGAACCAGTTATTTGCGTACAATACATGCAACATTGACTGGTATCCGTGCCTATTATTTTCGTCGCCGTTTGGCGCCATTGTTATTGAAAGGGTTAACTCGATATTACATCGCACGATTCCTGATTGGTCGTCCTATGCTACACCACATAAAAGTTGACAAGTTTTAGTGATAGAGGTTTAAATGACGACTGTGGTTTGTGGGAATGTTAACTAATATCGCTCCTTACTGGAAGTTCATCCTTGGCGCTCCAGACAACCTGACATTGTCGCTGTTGCATGACCTGCCTGATGTTGAGCAATGCTGGCAGTGCTACGCAGCCCGCTGAAATGCTACAACAAATAGATCAATAAATCAATAACTGATCAACGATGCTTCAAATCACTGGCTACAATATGTGACCCACTCTGCAAAAATTTGTCACATGTCGCAAAACCTTTATTTGAGTTATAATATAATTTAACTAAGGATTTACACACATTATAACCTGGTATTTTTTTTCTTCAAAAGATAACTTTTCAACCAAGAATGCAATCGGTGTCCCACACATATCTTCTGTTCAAGATTATTTCCTTGCTTAATGACACACATTGTCGGACAAAGGCTGTCCGATTTGATCAGTTAAACCCCCCAGTCAGGTCATCCCACCAACGTGTTTGGGTTAACTTGACATACCTCACGGTGAGGGGGCTCTCAACGGACAGACCAAGCAGGGCACAGGCGTCCTGGGTGAAGACATCACAGATGTCATCCCACTGGATAGGATCCAGGAGATGGGAGTAAGGTGTGTGCTCTAGGCCCTGGCGGATGAACAGCAGACTACCCATCAGTACCTGCAGCTCTGGAGGAGTACAAGGAAATGAGGAGAAAAAAAACAAGTTAGTTGTCTCCGGGATCTTGACAGAAATGTATAGAAAACAATGCGCTATATTACAGCTATATGACTGGTAGATGGTCAGGTATTATTCATACTTATCACAAAATTATACTAAGCTCTACTTTGTGGGGGGGAGTAAGAAAGTAGTTCCGGCACTGTACCATAATGTAATCGATAGCAAATGTGTTACATACACTGCTTAAACTCGAATATCCATTATTGAGTAAGTTTATGTACTTCTGCTAACGCATGCGTGTTGACTGCAGGACTGTTGTGTTGTAAAACCAGAATCTTATTAAAAATATAGAAACTGTCGAAATATCATCACTGATTATTACTGGAATATAAAACTGTACATTGTTTTACAAGATGTTCATACAACACTGAGGTACGCTATTTTTTTTAAAACACATATCGTTGGTTGCTAGAAATGCGAGCCGATCGCAACGACCAATCGCAGGGCCTATTTCATACATCACACCGGTAATATTGGTCTGCTGAATGGCTTGCCATTGAGTGGCCTGCCACGAGTGAACATTTCGTTGTTCAGGCGATTTACCTTTAGCGTGAATCTTGGCAAAGGGTGAGAAGTTCCTGGCAAAGGAAAGGGCCTCCTGCTGCTTGGCTCCGCCCATGCTGATCAACTCAATGAATCGTAACCGATGAAGTTTGAACTCCAATGTGCTGTTTTGTGCGTTCAACTGTTCCCTGTGTCTTGCAGCCCAGCTGAACAGAAGAAAGGGAAGAAAAACCGTATGTTCCGTATCTTGGAATCACAAATTCGAAAAAACATATCTAAAATGAAAATGCCGATGTTATTGTCTTACGTGTGAAGTACAGGATTATTTAAAAAATATATACCGGTATTGAATATTATAACAATATGTGTGGAGAGACAAAACTTTGACAGATTGTTCATACTTTAATGCTGGTTGCAGATCTTTTTGTTTCAGTGCTTCGAGTATCTGGTTGATTTCAATAAATGGTTCTTTTGCCGAGTCTAGCATATTCAGTCCAGCCTCCTGAAAAATATCAGTACAGTAAATGTTTAATCGTTCCTTAAAATGATATGTAAATGATATTCAATGACCAGGTGTCCAATATGTCTTTGGCGTTATAATCGCCGAGAACGCATCACTGTTTTTGGTACCATAAACGATCCATTTCGATATAAAAAACGTCTTGGCCCTACTGTACCTTAAACTGAACCATCATAGCCTACACAATTTTGAACCATAAATGCATTCGACTTAAACTCCTTTCAATCTTGAACCCAAAACAGCCAACTTCAGCAGTTTACGGGATAACATTGAGTTACCGCTACAAATTTGTTACTCAAACTTGACAAAGATATGACGTACCTCCGTCAGGCTCTCCGATATGTCAAGCATACCCTGTCGGAGGAAATGTTCACAGATGACCTCATTGAGTAAACGCATCCGCTCCGGCGACTCAAATGTTTGCTCGGCATTCAGTTGGATAAGGTCACTCACAAAATTCTGTGGAAATATCACGTTCATTAACTCTTGGCTTAAGGGTAAGCTGCCACCGCGACTTATACTTCTCATCTGTGGCGACAAACTGCTCAGCGGAATTGATGTTCTTATACGAATCGGCTTACGATTGGTCTTGTGGTTAGCTACTGTTTCTTACAGCCGATGAAATAGGTTGTTAGGTACCTCAGCTTTATTGGAGTAACTATAGAATACCCCACCACCACGTCCCTTTTCTAAAAAGATCCTAGTACCCAGAAGTCACTTCACAATGATTCTAATTACAAGGGTACCACACTAAAGCAGCTTTATTATTCATTTGTAGGTATGAATTTACAATTTTGTAGTCAAAGAGTTGAAAAGATGCAGGAACTGATGAGGAACCAGGACATTTTTTGTTTATTTTGTCATAACAGAAAAGTACCGGAGAAAGATGTCCGATAGTTGGATTCTTTTTTTTTCCCTTGTGAGAGGAACATACTGCAGTCAGTACCGGGACTCGAGAGAACACTGAACACTTTGGGAGTAACTATAGAATACCCCGCCACCACGTCCCTTTTCTAAAAAGATCCTGGTACCCAGAAGTCACTTCACAATGATTCTAATTACAGGTGTACCACACTAGTCACCAAAACAGCAGTGGCGGGGTATTCTATAAGTAAGCCACACTTTGTACTTACTTTATCAATAGCTTTGCCGACTTTGGAGACACTACTGTGGATGTCCTTGTGCTCATTGCTTACCCTGGTCAAGATGTCCTTGGTTCTGTTCTGGGCAGAGTTTAGGATGAGTTGGTGGACTCTGTTCGGCTCATTATGCGGAGCAGCTAAGCAAAATTGGTTCAATCATTCATTAAATGGAAACATAAAGCCAGACCACCGAACCTAAACAGACACTGTCAATGAGATGCTAAAATTTCCCAATTAGTTTTAGGGTTAAAGTCGGAGTTGTTAGGGTCAATATGGTAAGGTGGTAAATGATAACAGTTGTGACAAGGGACAGGGAAACGGGTAGTGTTAGGTAGGGGTTGGGTTAAGGTGTTAATTCAATTCAGGACTGTTTCTACTATTACCTATAATTTTAAATCATAAAATTAAAGTAACCCTTACTGAGTCACTCTAACCCAAGTTTACCCTCAATAAATGTCAGGAAAGAGCACTCAATTCATTACCTGTTCTTAATAACAGTAAGGTTAGGGGTAGGGTTAAGCCTGGGTTAGAAATAACACAATTTAATTTTAAAAGAAAAGTAGGCCTAGAAATAGAATCGTTTTTTGGTTACGACCGACGTAAATAGCCTTTGCCTTAATTTATTGACATAGTTCCTTTCCTAAACCGTAGTCCGTACTTACAATTCGCCAACTCGTGTCTGATATTGTTTAAACTTTCAATAAGTTCTTCTAAAGTGCGCGTTGTATGGGCTTTGATTCCATCAAATTTACCGAGAACTTTATCCACTTCTTTTTGCACGCTCATACACGAATCCATGTTTATGATTGAAGCCTGATGATATAATATGATATACGGATGTTTATGTTCTTCTTTGTTAACAAAAAATGGTTGTAGTCGAATCACGTGATTTTTCTTGTTTTTTAATTTTACAATTCCGCCCTCTTTGTTGAGGAACACGTACAGCTAGCTAGCTAGCTCATTACAAAATATCATTCCTATACCCTTTCCCTGTTGTTTTCGACATCGAAGGACTCTACCATACCCAATCAGCCGGAACGGCGCCATCCAATGGCCGCTATACTTCAAAAACACTAATTAACTGTACTCCCAAGTAAACATTTGTGACAAAAGGTTTACAGTAACTTTTAATAATATTAATAAAGGTATTAGTAAAGGTTAATAGTCTCTTGACTTTGAAGTGAACGAGACGCACCAGAAGTCCCGAATAAAATTCCCCCATTAAGTCATTTTTTTCCCACGGCCAAAATTTATCTATTGTCCACTATACAGACTTACGAAGCTACAAACGAGATGAAACAATTGTAAAAAATAATGTAATATTTACTAACTTCATTTTTTATTCACAATTTCAGTATATTTACGAGATCTAAATATATATTTTTTCAAACTCATAACATTATATACATGTATACGGTACATAAACAAAATGATGCTGTAAGTGTTAGGTACTTAGTTTTTACGGAATGCTCTGGCATAAATTGAGGTAAAAACTTTGTCATGGAATCATCTTGTTTTTTCAATTTGGGGTTAGGTGGCACGTGGAGGTTCCCTCTCCTTCACAACAGTTAGGTTCAGGGTTTTTGGTCCCTGATGGGCTTCCCGGCCAACTATAAAATCATAAAAGTACTTGGAGAGGTTTAGCATGCCTACGATTACATGTACGGTATACTGATATGATAACATTTTACACGTTTGGCACATGACATGCCTAATTGCTACATTGCATGGAAATATCGTGTACAAGGAATACCTGTACACGCCACACGTACACAGCGACAAACAGCGATGACGCATTCGTACGCGTAAACAGTATCCGCGATGTGCGAAAACTCCCTAACAAGTATAAGTAACTGACGCAGATAGGGGGCGCTAAGTTTGTTAGAGTGCCATATTAAATCAGCAACTTGGTATTTTTTTGATTTTGTTACCTACTTATAAAAAATATAAAAAATTATATATTGCCTAGACAGTAAAGACGCATTCGTTCCCAAATATCTGTACATACACGCGCCCTAACAATATTGAGCAAAGGGCTTACTTAAGACTTGGGACGGACAATTGATGTGACATTTTTTCGTTCGATCCCACTGATTCTGCCTGATTTCTGTCTATGTACACCAGATGCCCAATTCATCACCTATATAATAATATTTTCTTTAATAAATGAGTCAATACACCCTGCTGGAATCACAGCCAAGTACCTAACTAAATTACAACTAAGACAAAACTATAAATACATGATGTACCACATTTCTAGTAAATATATAAAGATGTATCCAACTTTTACAAAATAGACATGTCTGATAATATTGTGGAATCATACAGAACTGATACATACAGCAGAAAACAGCATTACCCCTACATCTACTTGCTAATTACCAGCATGGTGATTAAAGTATTTGCATAGTACCGAAGTACTTTATTACCCAGGGAAATAGTAACTCTATGGACCCCTGACTTGGCTCTTCAATATATAGATCATAAGTTATAGCATATGAGAAAATATTATTAGCATATAATTTTTTTTAGCGGCATTATGGAATTAGATTCGATTATTCGTATTAAGATTCAATGCAAAATATTATTATCTGTTTTTTTTTTCTTAAGAAAATTTGCCAATCTCACTTGACTAAGATCCTAGCCTCGCAGCTACAGCAGCGACGAGGGCAGCCCCCTTGCCACTCCCGTCTTCGGAGAGCATCAACTTGGTGTTGACACCGGGGGCCATCTGTTTCAGCGTCTTCTCCATGATTCCTTTGAACGTCGGGTGTTTCTTGTACAGAGAACCGTCCACGGCCACCGTCAGTTCCTTGCAGCCGATTTTCCTGACCACGGCGCTAAGGCCGGCCACTGCTAGGCGGGCAGCGCGGGTTGACACCGCTACACAGATTTTCTGGACGATGGCGAGGTCGGCGGCGGAAGGGTTGACCCCAAGGCCGGCTAGGATTGACCTGCACTCTGCATTATCACTGCTGGTGTCACTGAACGCACAAAATGGAAAATACATCGGTCTATACAATTGTTTTGGGTTAAATAAATGGGCAGTTGCAGCACTTATAAGACTATTTTACAAAATTGTTAATGAGCTTTTGTGGAAACAACTACTTTATCAGATGCAATGTAGACGAAGTAGTTGTTAGAAAAGATAAAACTTGTCTTATATTGCTACCACAACCTATTTATTATTTTCATCTTTAAATGACTAACAAGCCATCTCTTTTAATTGAATTTTCGGTTGCAACCTTATGCAACACACAAAGCAGTGAAATAGTGGAATGGTCTGAAATCAACCGTACAAGGTCCTCCCTCCCCCCGAAACAAAATACTGCCTGACCTACCTACTCTACTCTAATTGGAGCTGTTAAGGCAACATACCATTATTTCGTTTCGACTCACCTCTCAATATCAGTTAAGAAGCGAGTCTCAAACTTCCAAGATGTTTTCAAGTCTTCTGATAACTTCCCTCCAAAGAGGCGACCGTCATTCGCGAGTTTGACCACGGTGAGTCGGACTATTTCGCCGAGGTACATGCCCGAGATCATCTTCTCGTAACTGTCGTAAAAAGAACAGACCATGCAACAACGTTTGCACACTTCGCTGAGGGCACTGTCAACAGGATAAGATCACACCGTGACAAAGCTTATTCCCCCCCCCCATGGGGGCTACAGCCATGGCTTCCGTGGGCCCTGTATGTGGCCTGGGTGTCTGAAGCCCCCATGCTCGCGAGCCATGTTCGTGATTTACAAAGAAAGACTGCTCTACTATGACGATAGGTAAGCTAATTCTCGGTTGATTAATAAACGGAGTTTAACACCAGTGTGTTTTTGCGATTTGAAGATTTGAGATTTGAAGCGATTGTGACCAAATGAGGGTGTCCCATTTAGTCCCGACAAGTTTTGAAACATGGCCTGGGGGCCAGACATTTCATTTGATGATTTTGGTAGGATGAATGAATTCAGGAGAGTTAGGGGAAATTCAAAAAGTGGTTTACAGCTGCTTGCTCTTGTTGATTGACAGACTGTCCATCTCTCGATCAAGCTGCGTGCGGTAGTCGTCCAGAGCACCATCATCTCCAAACGCGCCCCACTCCATGTTAATAACAACGCTTCGTGGTTCCTTGTCATCCCCGGTCCACGTACCGACGTCGCCTAATTTCTCCATGTAGCAGGCGTTGGTCCCCGTGCCTGCTCAGAAAAAGAGCCAAACAAATAAAAATGCCCGGTATAATGTTTAATTCACAAACTTATTTACTGGTAGCCCTAACTAAGCATTCTTTTATAGTCGGTGGCTGGGATGGAGTAGAAGACACTTAGTTTGCTTCTGAAGGGTTCATAACCCTCCTCCCACTAGCATCCTCTCCTCCACCTCGTTGTGTAAACATTGTCTATCTTGGGTTGGTACTGGTAGTTTCAATCTATATTGTTTTTTAGTGTGGCTTGGTCAGAATTGGTCTGTTGCAGGCATTTGTCAAATTAAGTACAATGCGATGGTTTTTAAAGTTGTTGAGTGCTTGCTTGTATTACCCAGAATGAGCCCGATGTAGGCATCCCTGCAGGAGTATGCACACGACATGAGCGTTCCAACAGTGTCGTTGACTAATGCTACAATCTTCAGGTTTACATTCTGCGGGGAAAAAGAACATTGATAATCTGCATTGCATTTTAATACTGATGTAACAAGGGACACTGTCACAAATCGTGCCCCAAGCAGGTGGTATGAACCATCTTACCTTTCTATCACAAGCCTCTTTGAGTAAGAGCACAACATCTTTCCCTTCGACATCTGTGGCCGAGAAGCCTTTGGTCCACTTCACAAGCGTGGCTGTTAGAGAGAAAATAAACATTGGCTTTGTAAATAAATACAACTGTTGTGAACGGTACCAACCGTAAAGATGTCAGGCCAATTTCACCTTTGAGGAATCATCTTAAATGTTAATTTAATAACGTCGTAGGTTTGCCCTTGTTATTTAGCTTTAACAGTATATTTAGAACAAAATCAATGAATGGATAATTACAAAGTATTTTCTTGTCAACATTATTTCTTGCCACCAACTGATAAATAATTTGGATAAGTAACTACTCTATTCATGGATAGATTTGTATCATTTACAAGTTAATTACAAGCACAAACCCACCAATTGTTATCAATTACAAATAAAAAATTTCCTTTCTGAAGGTTATGTTATCCTCCTCCATTACCTTCTGCTCGGCACAATTTTGCCATTGGTAAATCTGGTTGGTTTGGCTATTTTTATTCTTTCGTATTTACAGTGCCTACTACTGCAGTAGTACTATTTAATGCTTGTGCCTGAATAACAAAGGCATGCCTATGGTACATAGACCTACATCACTGAGCTATTTAAAACTGCAGTGACCTTTAATAACAAGCAGTTTATTGATAGCAGGAGTCAGTAGATGACCCTTTTACCTGAGGCCAGTCCATTCTGTTTACAGGGGAAGGAGAATGTAAATCCGAGGGGCAGATCCACATCGGCAAGTCCCTGTTCATTTTTGAACTCGGCGAGACTTTCCGCAATATAGTCAAACAACTGCCAGAAAACAAACAGCAATGCATGTACGTTAATATGAGAATAGGCCTGTTTGTATTAACACAGACAAAATGTCACAGCTCAGCAGGAAATCGTTCGGTGTTTCCATTACATTCTCTTGCTATGAACAGAGCTTGCTACCTTATCACCGGTTCCCGTCATGGTTTCCTGCTCTATCTTGTACACGTTACTATTCATCTTGACGTCGCCATCCATGAGTTGAACGCGGAGAACGCGGAAGTTACTCCCACCAAGGTCTAGAGCAAAAAAGTCACCTTGTTCTGGGGACAGCGTAATAAGAAAGAACCACATTGAATTTTCATCTGAAAATCAATCATTTATATTGACAGTACCGTATTCATTTTCCAGAGCTTTGTGGTTAAAAAAAAAAAAAGTTGGTATAGATGCATGCCTCCTCCTGTAGCATGGCAGATCACTTATTAGGACCAGGGAATGTTTTAAAAACTTACCAACTTTTTTGAGGTCAAATGCAGATTATATAATATCCATTTATCATTTTTTTTTTTTTAATGTACACTCACGGTCTTGTTTAATTCAGCTTTCTATCTAAAATGTGTTTTTATTTTAAGCTAATACAAGAAAGCTAAAAACTATGAGATTTTTGTAAGTGGCCATTAAAATGACCCAAGTTCGGCACACTAAATTTGAAATATTTTCACTGCTAAGTTGTCCAATTTTAAATTGCAAAACAGTTTATGAATTCTCATGATCCATAGTACATGTATATGAATTTTAGGTAAGTATTTGGGTGCTAACTGCCAGTCTCCCTTTGTTTATTTTCCCCGAATAAAATCTTATTTAGACTGAGGAAAATCAGTTGAGGGAGAAGTTTTGAATTTGGCTAAAAATAGTGGTAGATTATTAATAAAAATGACACTTTTACAATTCTACCTTATCCGTACGAGGCTAAAGAAGGGCTACACTTGCATGTACTGTATACGTGACTAGACTTTCAACTACAAGCGTAGCCTTTATTCGGGATACAAAAATGGCCAGCCCCGCAAAAGGTAAATTTACAAAACATTTTTTCCTAATTTTAAGTCCCTGGACAGTAAAAAAATGTGGCCTGATCATGCTACACATTTTGTTTTATGTACCTGAACCATCGGGCAGTGATCTAACAAAGCTTGGAAACATTTTGATAGCTGCGGTGGGGTTGGTGGCAAAGCCAAGCCCTCGGTCCATGTTGTCTCTCATCAGCTTACAGATCTCCTCCAGCTTATCATTGGATAAATTGAAACTTTCCAATATTTCTTCAACCTTAAAAATGTGAAGAATATATAGTGCATTATTAAACCATGGAGGAAGGAACATACGTGCCCCCACCTGCGCTATACGGTACGACTCGAGCATAACTTCCGTGTTTAAAAACCACCTCCATGACCATAATAAAGTAGTTACTGGTTAGTACTAGGCCCCAGAAAGTAGCAGTAATAATACTACTAAATAGTACTACTTTTGTTGTTTGCATAGCATTCCATTTTATTATAGCAAGCATGATATTTCGATATTTCCGCTAGAATATTATTATTCTCATATTACCAGTTTACAAATTATGAACCCAATCATGCCGGCAAAATGTTACCTGTGTGTCAGCCATGGCTTCAGAAGAACTGGCTAAACTAAGAAAAGTTTAAACTCAACGTAAGAACGATTACGATCCCACTCCTAATTATAGTATTGACTATTGTTTGACTAATTGTTAAAAAAGACTTCCGAGTGGCTAGGCTAGCTAAGTCGCCGTTGTCGGGTGGACACCAGAACGCTTAACAAGGGGTGTGGTAATCATGAATGAATGAATAATTCTGGGCAGGCTGGGGTCGACCAGGGGCGCGACGGGCGTGCATTCCGCATCCGATTTCCGGTCCCATGCGTTTAGGACACCTGTTAAGTTGAATAAGTACGGTCGGCAAAATATTCCAGCAGATTTTTGTTCGTTCAACTGCGAACGAAACAGTGACATACCCACGCACATATATACATGTTCAGATAATGTACCATATTTTATTTTTGTAAATAATAGGACTTATTGATAAAATATACAAATAGCCTATGTATGATATATTTAAATGATCAGTTGGCGTCCAATACGTCGGCGAAGTCCGCTGCAGTCTCATTGGTTCCCGCCCGTCCATCATGTGTATGTTATTGTGGCTGTATTGAGTAATATCAGAGCACCAGCGATGGCAATTCGGTACACAGCCACCTGGCCAATCACAACGCTGGGGGAATTCGGCGGAGGAATTTCAAATTAAATATCTTCCCCGCTCGACGCGTACGTCGTGAATTAACACTGGATAGGCCCTACTGCTCGCCACGATTTGTCGAAAAGTCCCTTTTTAATTTGTGCTAATTTGTGTGAGAATGTCATCTAAAAGGTAATGTAATCTAAAGGGAATGTTGATTCGTATTGTGTTAATTACCAATATTGTACTTGGAATTGTAATTGTACCCGAATACTGCTTAATTGTTCGGAAGTTGTACTGCCGTAAATAAATCATCATCATTGATCATGTGACTACCAGTACCAACGTCCGAGTGAATGCTAATTTAGTAATTAGGTGCACATAGAAAATGTGCTCTTTCCTCTTTCACTAGGTTTAGACCTAGTTTTGTCTGCATTTGTAATTTATACAACGCCACGGTAAGTACCAATACCATATTAATCACCGTCTGGTTACCGTACGGACTACGGATATGCACGTGTTTAGGACTAGCTGACTAGGGGAAAGGAATTCGCGTGCTAACCGCCGGCCGGTTTCCCTTCATTTTTTCAAATGTACCTTAGACTGGCCAATTAAATTAGACTAACACAAAGTTTTAGCCAAATTTGCTTAACTTTAGAACACCCTGCTAGGCCTACTTCAGTACTTGCTATTTCATGACTGGGCCCAATTTCATAGCGCTGCTTAAGTACGGTTTTTGTGCTTGAACAAGTTTCATTTCATAGATTTTAAGCTTAATAAAAGTGTGTTTGCTGATTAAGCACAAAACCTTAGCAACCGGTGACGTGA
>JAVCKS010002199.1:0-18483 GCA_032273685.1 Pteraster tesselatus | reverse complement strand
GCTATGATTGAATTGCTATGATTGCTATGATTGAATTGCTATGATTGCTATGATTGAATTGCTATGATTGCTATGATTGAATTGCTATGATTGCTATGATCGATGTCGGATTGCTATAATGAATATGATTTATATAACTAATATATTATGATCGATATAAATTATATGATTGCTATGATTGATTAGATGTGAATGATGATTGACATTAATAATGATATGGTTGCCATGAATGATATGATTGATATGATTGATAATAATAATATATGATTGATATTAATAATAATAATATATTAATAATTTAGGATGATTGATTGGTGATGACTGATTGACGATAATGAACGATGGTGGACGGTGGGGGATAGTGTATAACAATTAACGGATAATAACTTGGATAAGGATGGACATGCAGATAATGACGGACGGATAATGAAGAACGGATAATGATGGACGGGTGAATTGCTAATTAATGGCGTCGATGTCGTCATAATAATTACCTATTTATGATATCGATTACTTGATGATATATTAATTACCTATAAATGATTATAATGACATTATAACTAAAATGACCTAATGATCATTTTATAATTTTATGACCTATTATTAATATAATAATGAGATATGAATGATATTATTTATAATGATATTAATGTTAATATGCATAGTTAATTCTGCAGCGAATTTTCGTGAAGCAATCCGTGAAGCCTTATGACGCATACTAACTCCCCCGACCAAAATTGGCATAATATAAATACATTTTGAGAGGTATTATACGGCCGGCGCTGCTGTATTTCAAGGCCTGCCTCAGTGCAGCGCCCTCTGTCGATAACTCCCTATATGGCCATCTAGGCCCTGGCCTGGCCCAGCCCTAATCCGGTCAATCATCACAATATCAGACAGCAATATATGGAGGACAGGTACTAGGTACAGTACGTGTTATGCATAAATATCTACAACTACAAGATATCTATGGTGTTATGTATACAGTGAAGTTAAACATGAATGATGGATTGAACTTGCCGATTTCCCGAGTCACTTTAATAGAACTTATTAGAACTTAAGTCACAACTTCTATTGACAAGTTCTTGTCAATTGGATGAATACAACGTACAAAACAGTGAATTTGAAGGTAAACTAAAATACAAGCCGCTAGCCGGGGATCTTGTCACAATGACAGTCACAGTAAACATAAAACAGTGTGTAGGCCCTACTGTCATGAATTTAAAAGTACGCTACGGTATAGATATTTCACTTTAATTTTGTTCTTGTTGGTGCAAAATTGACCTTTTTAGACTAGGGGAAATCTAAGATTAGGAATCAGTTGAAGAAGTTTTTAATTTGGCTAAAACTAGGTATTCCTAGGATTCCTAATTTAAGATTTTTCTCAGCCTAATTAAGGTATATTTGGGAAAATAAACAAACTACAACGGAAAACGAGCGGTTAGCACCAGAATTTGTCAAAGATGGCCACAGTGTCAGAACAAAGTGCAACTACAATTTCAGTGAGAATATTCTCAAGAAGATTTTCAATCAGATCAATCAACTGTGATTCTTGTAAATTGTTGTTGTCTGTAATAATTAATAGTATAATTACCACAATTCCTACCGAATTATTTTGTGCAAATCAACATTAGCTATATCGGTGTTGGAGCAAACACTACCACAGTACCACTGGCTTCTGTTTTATCAATCTAGTGGACACATTAAGATGATTAATATGGAGAAATGGAATACTTCCAAATGGCTTCAGTCTGTGCGGTACTCCCTGTGTATTAGCTTCTGGAAGTTGTGGATGTTTCTCCTCCCTCTTGTGACCTGTACTACTGACAGTACATGTAAGTGTTTATTCAAGTATAGTCTATTGGCTATTGATAGTGTGGTTATAGTGGGATCTTACTACTGACACATGTAGGAAATTTAGGGTACCGGTAGTTAGTGCTGTCCAGTAGGCGGCTTACTTATAGAATACCCTGCCACTCCTTATTTAGTGACTAGTGTGGTACCCTTGTAATTAGAATCATTGTGAAGTGACTTCTAGGTACCAGGATCTTTTTACAAAGGGACGTGGTGGCGGGGTATGCTATAGTTACTCCTATTGTTATAATACCCCATACATAAATTCTGTCTTGCGCCCTATGACGCGTCAGTGCTAAGGAAAACAACGGCAACCAGAATGTGTTTCAGTTTGAGTTCACGTCACGCATTAAAAATGACATAATCTTAAAAATGCATTTACAAAATATTAATTCATTCATTTTTTCAAGTTTCTAAATTTTCCGTATTTTAAACTGTTGTATTCATCAACCAAACACCGCATTTTTGTTAACAAACACAAATTCAATGCTAATTTCTTTTTGTAATTCATACAGTGTCTGTCACTTCGGAGAATAATGTTTATTTAGTTGGTTCTACCGTACGAATAAACTGCACTATAACACAGCTGCACGAAGAACTAAATTCTGGTAATATTACATGGAGTTTTACTGAAGCCACGAAGTACCACTCGAACCTCATTCTGGATTCTGCGACATCCACACTTCAACTGGAGAATGTTACGTTTGCGGATAGTGGATACTATAATTGTAGTTTAGGTCATGAGTCTGTAGCCATGAAAATTGATGTCGGATGTAAGTAATTCGCTACATAAAGTACTATGCATTTAAGTACATGTAAACTGCCTGGTCAAAAAAAGTCACCCCTGGATTTAACTAAGCAAATTGGTAAGAACCTTCCATTGGATAATTACTGTGGTGATCAAAATATTTCAGCTGGCAACAAGCTATTTACCTCTAACTGACGCAGTGAAAAATTTCTTATTTCTCAAACAACCATGTTGGAAAACTTATCCTGTGGTCGTGGTCATGAAGAAAACTCCAGGGATTGGAACAGCTGTGTAGCCTTTAAGAAAACCAGTGAGACTACCTTGCTAGGAGCATAAAAATTGTTCTCACAGCTCACATTTTAAGGAAGCATGAGACATCATTTTCACACATGCATTGGCTACCACAGAGTTCAGGGGCCAATTTCATGGAGCTTGTTAGCGCGGATATTTTGCTTACAGGCAATATGAGCCATAGGTTTGTGCCTGATAGCCGCCTGTAAGCAAAGAATTATGCCGTAAGCAGAGCCATGAAATTGGGCCCTGACCCTAACCCCATTGAGAATCTGTGGGATGTGTTAGAGAAGACTTTACGCTGTGGCCCGAGTCTCCCATCATCAGTACAAGATCTTGGTGAAAAAATTAATGCAACTCACGACGGAAATACATGTAAAATGTTGTGACGCATTGCATAAGGTTTTCAAAACGCAGTCCAATGAAATTTTAGATGGTGTGACTTTGTTTTGGGCCGGGCAGTGTATTTTAGTATTTATTTTAATTTTGTGTCCAAGTTGGTGGTACATTTGGTGATCCATGAAGTCCTGTATGATGTGGCACATTGGTACATGTACTTCATCTACATTCACATTTGGTGTTCGGTAGTATTTAGCGGGTAAATGGCACCCAATTGGCCTTTGACCTGTTGAGAAATGATTAGGGAATAAAGCCAACGAGGAGGAAAGAGCCAGAGATAGCAGGCAATGTGATGCAATGTGGTGTGATGTGGTGCGATATGATGCAATGTGGTGCAATGTCGTGTGATGTGGTGCAAAGTTGTGTAACGTTGTGTAACGTTGTGTAATGTGGTGCAGTGTTGTGTAATGTAGAATGTGCCAATTGTCTGTAGAGTGTTTGGCAGGAATGCTAATATTTTGGAGGGTCAATTTGGCAGTTTTAGGTGGCAATGAGAGAATGAGAAGGAATTAATTAGGGAAAATGCTACCTGGTTGACCTTTGACCTGAGATTGGTAATTTGGTTTACAGTGAAGCCAGAGGGAGTGAGTAACGTAAGCTGCACCAGCCAAGATACTATTAAATTCCGGTGTACCTGGACTAATGGCAGATATACTAATCTGCCCACGACACACAGAATCGCCACGCGGTTTGTAGCCTTGTTTGATCCATTTACTACCACTGGCGAGTTTACTTGTACTGCAACTATCTTAACCCAGGACTATTGAAAGCTTTTTGTCGAAGTCTTGATCTTCACACGACGACTGCTTTCAAGGCAATGACAGAAAACATAATTTTTACTTGAAGACATGCAAGCATTGTGGACGTGGTAGACATTTTTCTTACTGCTGCAAAGATTTTTAAAAAATAACTAATTTTGTTTCTTGACAAATTTCCACAATGCTGAAGTAATTCCTACACCTCGGTTGTGTCTGCTGCTGCTGTTGTTGCTGCTGTTGTTGCTGGTACTGCTGCTGTTGCTGCCGCTGCCATTGCTGCTGCTGTCAATTTTAGAATAGGATACTTTTAGCGCTTTCCTGTGATACCAGTTTCTGAATGAACTCAACATCGTATTGCGTTGTCATGGAACCATTAGAGAGTAAACTAGATTAGTTTCCTGACCTTGAACCATGATAAATGGCCAATAATTGTTTGTTTCCATTATTATAGTGAAGGGAAGATACTTTGTAATTCTTCCACCAACTACTGCCAGTTCTTGTTTACCGGCAGCGATGAGACACTGAATGGTTATATCGAATCTTACAATGGCCTGGCGAATGTCTTCATACACTTGAGCATCAACCGGTTTCACGATAGTAAGTAGAATTGAGTAAAATAAGATAACACGAGAATCTATAACAGAAAACACCCTCCCTCTGAGAAGCCTAAGAAGGTGTAATATGGCACGCAAACAATCAGCTAAAAGAAATATCTCCTGACTCCTGTGTGCACTCAACCTTGCCCTGGTGTCAATGGACCACACTGTATGCTGGTTTTATAAGTTTTTAATTTGCTCTGTCACACTGTATGAATAAACCAATAGTGTCAGGTGTACCAGATTATGTACCAGATGCTGCATCTATGACTGGTGTACCAGGTTCTGCCACTATGACTATACTCATAGTGACAGATGTCCCAGATTCTGCCACTATGACTGTACTCATAGTGACAGGTGAATCACATTCTACCATCCCTATAATTTTTTTTGTCCCTCTCCTCTAGCAACCTTTCTACCACTTAGCGATGTGGTCATAACTAATACCAACCAAACGTCCATCGTGGTGTCCTGGCAGTTTCCATTCACAGTCACTTTCACGATGGACAGCTTTCACTACTGTCTACGATGGTGGGACTCCAAGCAAGAACCAAGCGAGCCATGTACAGTGGTGAGTACACCACATGCAGTAACCTATAGTCGCTAACGTGTGGATCAATCCACCGGGTTAGGGCATGACTAGTACTGAATAGTGTCTTATCGGTAGATTTAAATGCTCGACCTAGTAGCCTTTATTTTGAGAGCACAGCCTGAGGCACAAGAGCCAGTTACTAGATGCTTTACGTGATATGAGTTCATGTTTAAATAACTAAGCTAAATTTTGATGTCATATTTCTTGACTTTACGGCAATAGTAAATAATTCGTACCATCGAACGAACGTTAAACATTCATTACCGGTATTTGTTTTATACAATGCCTGTTTCACATACATAATGTATTTGTCTCTGGTTTGTTGGTACAGAAGCTGAAGTATTACAAGAATTGTAGCTATAGGATTCATAATCTAAACCCCTACACTAAGTATTCTATTACTTAGTGCCTGTTTCACATACATAATGTATTTGTCTCTGGTTTGTTGGTACAGAAGCTGATGTATCACAATACTTTGAACTATGCGATTCAAAATCTAAACCCCTACACTGAGTATTCTATTACGGTCAGTTTCAAACTGTGCGATGACGATTGCAAATGGACCAAACCATCCGAAGTTGTAAAAGCGATAACCAAGGAATCGGGTATGTTAGAGTGACGTCTGCTTATAGATGCTTACTTCGAACGTGACATCTTTTTTGTCCACTGTAAACTTACTTGTCCAAGTGTCTACATTTCACAGCTAAGAGAACACAATTGCATTTTTTGTTGAAAGAACGGCTCTGGTTGATACAGTTTGAAACAAGGGTCTGTGCTATATGGAGAAGTTAGGTTTTACAGGCGGGAGGAAAGTCCCTATTTCCTAGGAGTAATGTCTGTCTTAACAATGCAGCAGTGAAAGTCCAAACACATCTTGTTACTGTGATTTGCGTCCACATACAGTACCAGAGGATGTTGATTTCCAGCTGGTTTGTAACGTATCTAATGTTGTAACTGATCTGGGATGGAGGGAGGCAACTTTGTCGTGGAAGGTGAGCATGCATTATTGATTTTAGCTCAAATCAAGAGTTTACATTACAAATTACGATCAATGACAAAGTATTATTACTTGCTGTTTAGAGGAGCGAATGAATGTCTCATGAAATGGCCTGCGGGTAACAAGATGTGCATGTATGCTAGTCATTGCTCATTGGTCCGCCTTATTGTAGGTCAGAGTTCCTATAAGATCATTGTTTATAGCATTGACTTGATCTTTTTCATAATAAACAGCCGTTTCCAGAAGGTAAACTAAATGGGAAACTTCTTCAGTATGTAATTACCATCAATGATGATGAGCACAATATAACGGCCAATCAGACCAGCTACGAGACAGGTATGAAGATTCAAACTTGGTTGTAACCCTAACTGGAGTTGTCTATGAACCCTGACCTTTATCAGTTCCCACCATGCAAAGTTATATTTATCTGCATAATTATTAAGTATGGGTCATTCCATGTCAATTTGATTATCGGTAATATTACTATTTTCAGACTTGGATCCCTACTCCTACTACAATATCTCCATCAGGGCAGAGAACCCCGTGTCATTTTTCAATGGTAATCCTTGTGATGTCATACACCCTCTTCCATATGGTAAGCCTCTACTAGTGCTTTAGTCACAGACTATAGAGAACGATGTTGCGTGCCTGTAATATTCACAGGAATTGCCCCACCAGCACCCAAACCTGCTCTGTGTGTGATCACGGCATCAAATTGCCTCTTTTGTACATAGGAAACTGCATTGTGCATGTTATAAAATAAATCAGCTGCCTGAAGTCAAGATAATACGTTTATTTTTTGTATATTGTTTGCGGAGTGAAAACTGTTTAACCTTTGTCATTGTATTATTTAATGACTCCTCAAGTTTTCTTAGTAGTGTGCATTAATTAGGGGTTATTGGGCTCTGTCCTACAGTAGCAGTGAGCATTATTTCTAGGTGTAGAACATGTTGCATTGAAGGACACTGCGATTGGTCAACCTTGACAGAAACCAAACAAGTTGTAAATTTATTGCGGACATGTCCTCCATTATTCAACAGAGATCCATGGTGACAAATGTTTTTGTGTTACCCACTGTTTCTGTGCAAACCATGCTTCAAGAAAATTAAGAAACTTAATATACAAACCTGCCTTGCTGCATGAATTCTGACCAGAGACTGACTATATTTATGTTGTGGCCTAACCGATTCTCTTTATTTTGTACCTCTATAGCAGTTGACAAGTCATACACTTGGCTTGTTATAATGGTTGTAATGATAGTCATAGTAAGTCTGTTTGCGTGCTTGCTTTGCTGTTGGTGTCGACTCCACAAGTCCATGGTTCACTTCCCTGATATTCGACTTCCACAACAGGTATATTATTACGGGGATTTATTTGTAAAAGGAAACAATCAAGTCAACCGGGCTGATAATATATCTTTATGCTGATCATTACCTCTGATTACTACCAGGAGAGACTGCTTGCCTTTTCCGAGAGCTACATTTGACAAGTATACCATAAATGTGGTTTAATGAACTTCTGGAATATTTACACACCCAAAACCTAATTTTGTTTTGCAGAATGATACCCTGTGCAGTTTTAGAGGTCCGCAACGTTTCCCACACTGTGAGAAAGAATATTACGATGAGCTGATTACCCATGACCTTACCGTTGACCTGACACCAGAATCAGATAACTGTTTGCCATTCTGTGGATCATTAGACAAGGAACATTGTAGTAGTAATATTAATAAGGACGACGACGCTGAAGAGCTAGAACCACTTCACAACCGACGGAAACATCCTCTACTGAGCAGCCGGCGAACAAGCAGCTTGACCAATGAGGATTACTCGATTACACCAATGACTGAACATGAAACTCTACTTAGGCTGGATTCCTTCGCACCAGACCCCTTCGCACCAGACCCCTTCGCTCCAGACCCCTTCACTCCAGACCCCAACATCCACTCATACTCGCGACATCATGGCGGATGGAAAGACAGCGCCCTCAGTATCGGCAGTAGTGGTAGCTACATCATGTTACGAGATGAAGCTGGTGCTAATTACATAGGCGGTAGCACACCCGCTACAAAAAACAGTAGCATGGAAAACCTTCTAGGCAGTCAGGAATCCAGACCTCAATGCCGATCTCCCGAGAACGGCTATGCTGAAATGACCACGGCAGCAGCAGCAGCGAAATCAACAGACAACCAAGAGTTTCCTGTGCTTCTAGCACTGCAAGAAAACGCGCAGCTGCATCAACAGCATGATGCTTACATAGATGGCATCTATCCTTATTCATTTATTGGTAAGACAATGGATCGTAATGCCTCGAAAATGATTACAACTCCAAATACCTCGGTTGTTAAGAACAATGCAGATGATTTCTCCTCAGACAATAGTATTGGAGTGTATGTTCAGCAAGGATTGTTTGCTGTTTCATTGTCACAGCTAAGCATAAAGCCAGAGCCAAGCACACTGGACCCAGAGCCAAGCACACTGGACCCAGAGCCAAGCACTCTAGACCCAGAGCCAAGCACTCTGGACCCAGAGCCAAGCACTCTGGACCCAGAGCCAAGCACTCTGGACCCATAGCCAAGCACTCTAGACCCAGAAAATCTGAACCCAGTACTAATCACTTTTTAATAAGTAGCGGGTCAAGGATTCGCAAACAAATATCCCAAAATGTCTCAAAGATGATAATATTATAGGTATTGCTGCAGCCAGACCATGACAATGTGGAAACAGTAGACCCTAAAATGTTTGAATGGTGGCAGGAATGAACGAAGAACAAACAGACCAGTCATGCAAAGAGAGAACAGACCAATCACAAGTTGGATGTGGAATGTCCTGATCATTATGACAAACTGTTAACCTTGTATAATGAGTCCACATTAATTATACTAATTACTACAGAACCGACAACTACTACTAAAAATAGTGTCAGCATAATGCGAACTTCAATTCGAAATGATAGTCGGTTTGACAGTACATGTAGTCATGTTGGGGGAACCATTGGCTCAGTTAATGCATCAAGCACTCAAGAACGTCAGGGAATAAGACGTACTTGGGAATATTGATTCGAGCTCCATCTTAAACCTGTGATAACCTTACCACTCATTTTGGCATGTATTTTATAAATTGTTTTCATAAATACATGTACATAGAAATATTGTTATATTTAATATCATCTGTTATACATAAATGTATCAATGTTGTGTTTATAAACCACTATGGTTGCTTAATGGTATGGCATGTGTGGATCAGCAAATACTCTTTCTGGCTGCAGTATGTACAGATTGTTCCTTGGTTCTATGGGGGCCATCTCGTAACTACCAGTAGATCAGGTAAATCACTGTGATATTAACCTTGCCTCTGCCTCTGATGTCACATTGTTCAAATCCCACAAATTATTGTGGCCGGAGTGGGTTTATGGTCCCTTTGTGACCCTCCTGGTTTTACCTAAAATAATATTTGTGTTGTTTCTGTATAAAGTTGTAAATGGTTCTGTGTAAATTATTGGCATATTAGCTAATACATTTTACATTTGTTGTTTTTTTGCAAATTGTATACTGTACCTTTATTTATAGCATTTTCCATTCAATGTGAGAAAGAAGGAAATTTGTTTTTAAACACTCCAGATGATGATTTTGTCTTGTTGAAAGAAAGTTATAGTAGGTTGCTCCTTTCCATACAGGTGGTATATTAATATGCTGTGTCTGACTAGCAGCAGCAGGCCGCCTCATATCTTTGTGGAACGCACATTGTTGAAATACATGTTGTTCAATGATTCTCAGGAATATTATCATAAGCTGCTTTTCTTTGCAGAAGTAGTCAATAAGTTGTGCTTATACTATAGCTATGTTGATTGTGTACATTACTGAATGTACACTGGAGATGGTGACAGTTCTTTGAATGCTGTTCATCCCCGGTTGAAGAGGATTTAACAGGTGTTCCTGTTAATGTATATTTGTATTATGTTGAATAGTACCTGTAAGACAAATATAATATAACCTTTATCGTAATATTTATATACAAACTAACCACAAATTATTATACAGTATTTTGTAAATTGGTGTTTAAGACCCATGCAGTATCACCCATCTTGTGGAGCAATCAATTTGTAACCTCCCCCACAATATGGATGTTACTACCTTTAGAGATAGGGTCTGTTGTGGGAACAGATTTAATTGTCAGCATTCATTTCCTGTATTAAGTAATGATTTCGGTGTAATTCTACGGTACTTAGTTTATTTTTATAATGAGTATAAGTATTGCACCGGGGTCCTATATAGGTAATCTTGTCATTTGTTTTTCCCCATAAGGCATAAAAAAACAAATGTTATGTTGGTGTAACCCGACCTACCCTAGAAAACGTCCCGACCCTAAATTTTTTATTGATTTTCAGACAGAAAATAAAAATGTAAAATAAAGATAAACAATTTTATAAAAACTGAAAACGAAAACCGGTGTCGAGTCCTTTTTTTCAATTTGCTTTGTGTTGTATTTCGGATTGCAACGTTAAACACCGCAATTTTGGCAAAAGTAAATAAAAAACAAACAAACAAACCCGACCTACCTACCCTATAACTACCCTATGCCAACATAAAATTTTTTTTTTATGCCTAAGTACCATATTGTACCAGAGGGATGCTAATTTGCATAATAATTTTGCCACGACTCATTTGGAGTAGGATTACATTACTATCGGGTACTAGAACTCAAACATGAATTTAAACATGAATTTAAACATGAATTTGTTAATTTAAATCATCGCATGGTAGCCGGTGACTCCGGCTCCCCATTTGCTCATTCTCTCTTCGTGGTTCAGGAGAATTCGACGACAAACGATGCATGCATGTAAAGTAAAGACAAAATCTGAATATAATGAAGAGCGTAAAATCAAAAAGTCAATACTTTATTTGTTAGGTGTACAATAAAAACGTGTATGTAAGTGCTTTTGTTCGTATTGTTGCTCATTGCTCCTTAGATAACAAAAGGCGTCTCAGTTTGTGACTAGAGGGAAACTTTCTCAAGCCTATCCAGTGATTTAAAAGATTTAGGATCTTAATACTTGTATTTGTACAAGGAGGAGAGACCCGCCCTCCCTTTTCCTTCTCCCAAAAAAAGAAAACGGTGGAGAGAGACAACTATATTTGGGTCTGTCATTTTTTTAATCAAATTAACAACCATGAAAAATCGATAAGACATTTCACTCCCCCCCCCCTTTGAAGAATCCTTGATCCGCCCCCTGATATCACATTTGTTGGCATTAAGCAGATTATACGATGACGAATGTTTAGCTAATTATAATTATTGCTATTTAACTAAGTTTTAACAATTCTGCCATACATTATCCTTAGCAGGCTAGGCTAGTAGCAAGTTTTGATTACCATTTTGGGTTTTTTGGCGGCAGCGGCGGGAAGGTAATATTGGTTATGAATGGCAGACATTATACTTTATAGGTTAGACCATTTTAAAAACTAACTCTGAAGTTATACTTCAAGGTGTCCACACACAAAGACACAATAATCGCATACACTCCTCAGCAATCACTGTAAACATTGAATGTGGGGCCCAAATTTAAAATTTGTGCAAACCGTAATTGCACAAACGAGTATTAAATGTATCTTATTGAGAAAGCAAATGTTTCACTTTGTTTAACATAAAACTCAAACATATATACTGTGTTTGACAAACACTTTGACAAACTAGACTAGAGAGGTACTAACGTCATACATGTACCTCCGCTAACTTTAGTAGACAGAAGCATATACCGGTGTGTTGTTATATCTTCTTGCTTGTCAGAAGTCAGGCTCTTTTCAACCAATATTAGGTGTTATGGTTCATGAAGGATAGAAACACGTCCCAGATTAGTATAAAGACATTGACGTAAATGACACGAAGTTTTGGTGGTACGAAGAAAAAGTTGACAGCCTGAACAGGAGGCCACACTGATATTTCAACCTGTAATATAAACAAAACATGAACGCACTCAACTGCCGCTGTAATGAACACAGTTCAACAAAATCATTTCCAAGGAAATACACGTTCATATTTAGTAATAATAATCAAATAACTTAATACGTTGATTATTAATGGGTGTGTAATGGGTTGTGGAAATTACCAATAATTAACACCGTATTTCTGAATGCAGCGATGCCAAATTCACACTGTTTTTGTAAAAGAAATTGATATGCTAGTTTTTTTGTAGAGCATTTCATAATTTAGATTATACTTAAATTACTGTACTGTATCATTCAAACCAAAAAGGATACCTAATTGTTTTTATTGACTACTCTTTTACTCCTTTCTCATTTCGACATTTACAATTTATTTTACACTAAAATAACTGTTCTTTACATAAAACACACGCATGTCAATATATACAAGTATAACCCTTATTCATATTGGAAGTACGGTAATATATGATTAAATGCCTATTATGTACGCCCTCATGTAGTCACAAAACAACTGTGCTTCACAACTCAAGTCATTTCAAACTTTTATTATGCCCACTTATCTCTAATGCCTATAATGCCGCTGGTGAATATTGCTGTAAAGTCTGTTTTACAAATAGTTCTCAGAATTCAATAAGACTTGTCATTTTATTACACGTACCACAACGTTGACATGGTTCTAATCCCTGAAATAAAATCAGCTCATCAGCTCAATGCTGTGCTACAAAGTGATTATCATTCTATATGTTAGTGTATGAGTACGTATTAACTGCTTTTATGCACTTCACGATTGCTTCTGTTTGTATGTGTAACAAATACAAACTAGTATTGGGAATACTGGTACTAGTGTTATGCCATTTATAGACTAAGTTTTAGTTTGGGTTAGTAGAACATTTATCTACCACATTTTCAATATGATAACTATTTCAAGACATGTACTGTCCAATTTCAGATCGATTTCACTAGGTTGAGAAGTAATTTTAACTCTAAATTTGATGCCTTAGTAAAAGTGGGTGGTATTTGGCTGAAGCTAAACGTTTTTCGATTCAAAAACAACACCAAGTAGTTACTTGTTTTTTAAAAAGTCAGTTTATATTCTAAAAAAAATTAAATTAAAATAACAAGGAAAAAAACTGAGGTAGCCATCTTAATTTTAACAGCACCATAAACATATTACAGTATAAACTATACTCCCATTAATCTTAAAACTGGATTAATCCAAGATGATTGAAATATTTCTTTCAGTGGCATACTGTAAAATTGAATTTGACACACTATTATATCTTTGGCTTTTTACAATTTTTTAAAACAATTTCTGAACATGATCGCCAATTATTTAATTTCTTTTATTTACAGTAAATATACAGTAATTAAACAGTTTAATTAGGATAGCACCATGCACCGATATGTATTTCAAAATGAGAGGTTTGTCGCAATATTCACTCTTAGCTAAGTTAATTTAAATCCCATCAAGCAAACTGCCAATGCCATCACATAGTGACAACTACAAGAATATATATTAGTTAGCTAAATTTTGAACTATACTAATTTAAAACATACATTTATTATAAAGTTACAGGACTGTTATGTATAATAAAGGACAAAAAGGTGTCCCACACTAGTGTGACGCAATTGACGTAGACAACTCGAAGATGTGTGGGAACAAACACGAAGTTGATTGCTTGACAGGCGGGCCAGACACACCAGTCAATCTGTGGAGGAAGTCAGCAGGAAAGAGCAAGCAGGGTGTACATTGAAAAGGGGGAAATAGGTGCCAGGAAAAGTTGGTGAGCAGTGGAAAAGGGATGAGGGTGCCAGAAAAAGGAGGGTGGGGGGTGTGAAAAGGTGAGAATGTGAAACAGAGATGTGCAAAGATTGGGATCAGATTAGAAACAAATTTGTTTTAAAATATTGAAAAAGAATAGAATGGGATTGAACCATCCAGTCACAAGATTAATATCAAGAAATATTGGGTTTAAGCAGTATTTTGCATATCAGTAGATAAAAAAACATTGGTGAAGGAAATCAAAGATTTCGAATGTGAAATTTTAAAATGCAAGAGTTAAAGCGGGAAATTGGTGCGATGTTACATGAGATGGTGCAAAGGAAATACATTACAATAAGATTAGTAACATGTAATGAAATATCAAAATGTTAAAAACCAGACTAGGACTTTAGAAACAACAATAATTATTCTTCTAGTTTGTATTCATTACACACCCCACACATTGATTATTGGTTTTTTACATCTGGTTTTATTTTATCAGTGCTGAATAGAACACAATAGAAAATTTAGGAGAAATGAACGATTTTTGTTTTGTGATTCTAGTGTGTGATTGTCAGGAAAGCTTGGTAATTTTGTGTAAAATTTATTACCAAGAAGACTGAGCGTAAACACCAACCTCAGCAAAAAGCAAAACCAAAGTAAAACATTTGGTTTTTTTTAAAAGTAAAATCTATTGCATCTCGACCAAAACGATGCAGTTGTCATTGCTATTAATTATATGGGACAGGGTGTCCAGAGGCTGGACAGCCCAGTACACTTCTACTAAAACTGACAAAACGTTTATTTGTTATTAAAAATTACACATTACACCGTAACTTTCAAGACTAGTCGGTACACATGAATACAACACTGTTACAAAACTAGCATAGGCCTATCATGACTACCAGTACATTACTAGGTTTCTACAAGTAATGACATTCTACCGCACATATCAATTGCGCACAAATGAGAAACTTATCCATTTACCACATTAACAAAGTGCACAGCCCTAAATTCAACTGGAATGAATTCAAACTGTGCATGTGTTTTCAATTGTATGTGTTGGCTATGTTCATTTTGCAGCCTACATTAATGTCAATTCACAGCATACTTTTAAGCGCAGCAGGTGACAACATAATTCATTGGTGGAAGTGCTAATGCTGCTAGTACAGTACTTACCATGTAAACAGTTAAAAATTTCTTCTTTAGGACATCAACACTTTCTTTAAACGTCTTTCCCTCAAGTAGACCGATACCTGTTTGAAACAAATTTGGCATAGCAAATTTGTACCAATTTATTTCAAGACGGTTGTGTTGGGGTAGGGATTGTGGGATAGGGCTGTATAGGGTAAAGGGTTGGAGGTTGTGGAGTAAGTCACTAACCAACAAAGAATGTAGACGTCATTATGGGTGATGCAATAATCTCATCTAAGATGATCTTCTTAAAGACAGTTCTTCCTTTGACACCAGGAAGGAATTTATCAAGTGAAAGGTACCAGTAGTGATTGAGGGGTCCCAAAAGAATTCCTATTGTCAACATACGTCCTGAAATGAGAAGAAAATTATACAGTATTGGCAGCGGAGGTTTTGCTTTCTATCGGCATCTGTTGCACACAATTTCTATTTTACCAATATTTTCACTGATGAACTAGCTCATGGTATGAAATAACATTGGTGTCATTTTGTTTCTCATTAAAACAAACAGGTAGCAACAGTTGTTTGTGTTTACCATCACTTGATAAATTAATTGGAGAAATACCGTCCACCATGTCCTCTTTCTAAAAACACCCTTGTACCCAGCATTCACATCATATGGGCTATCGCGTTTTATTTATAAAATATATAAGCAGTTTTTTCTTAGAAAACCAAATCATAACACTATAGACAGCACTATTACAATGTCTGGGTTTGTAAAAAAGACTATAATCCCATTGAAATCACTTCCCTGTAAAGAGAACGAAAAAAGGTGGGTCAACAAAACAATCACAATTTTGCAGTATAGCCCCCTAGTACAAAATATAGAATATATATGCTTTTAACTATAGAATTCCCTACCACCTGCTATTTCATGACTGGTCGGGTATCACTGCAATTGGCATCACTGTGATGTGAAGGCTGGGTACAAGAGGTATTTCTAGAAAGGGACGTGGTGGCAGGGTATTCTGTAGTTACTCCTAAACAAATCACAGTTGCACTGGCAATCGGTGTTGGTGCACATTGTCAAGCTGGTCTGTGACCTCAGGTCACGAAAAAGCCCGGATAGTGGCCATCTTAGATTAGAGGTTATCTTTTTTATTTCGTAACAAAAACGTTAAAAGGTCCGCTCAACAGAATAAAGGGTTAAGATAGCCACTATGCATAAGGTATATATGGGGAAGCAGACATGTGTCATTCTCGGAATGTATCTATAGGCTTTTAAGTTTAGGTTCTTTTTTCAAAGTTTTCAAAGTTGAGCTAGGCTATTCAATAAGCTATTCCATTCATTAGCAGAACAAACGAAAGCCAGTTTGAGCCTAATTTAATTAAACATGAATCACTTCTGGCAATTTCTTGTGAATATAATGAGATAACTTAATCGGTAAAATGTTACACAATAGGCCTACTGTTTGTGTTTAACCCCAAGACTCATGAGGTGTCTTTTTCCTTTTTTGGGGGTTGGAGAAAATATATAAATGAGTGGTATGAGTTACCTGTTCTAATCCAATTGAATTCAGGAATTGTATCAGTAACGTCCTGTGGATCTGCCTTATGATTAACTACAGTAACACCGGTAACAGTGTAGTCTGCCGGTGTCTGTTTTTTTCTCGCAATCCGACGTTCATTACACTGCTGCAATACATCACCAAGTGATAACAGCACTCCGCTTGAAACCGTGTTCGTTAACAACAAATATTTAGGTGAAAATAACCGATTAGTAAGGTAGCGAAGTGTCCCAATCATTTCAAGTAGCAGTACTACAGTACTAGTACTTAGTAGTAGTACTAAAACTATACACGTAGGAGTAGGAGACCCAACAATGCAAAACTTGCAAATTCAGAAAGTTTGTATCAACTGCACAGCGCACTCTGCATCATCACGTTCGTAAACGTAAACGTACTCAGCGCGGTCTAGTCTAGTACCGCGAACCGGGCCGGCCCAGACCAACTTGGACACACAAACTAACTCGAACCCACACCAGCTCGGACACAGACTAACTCGGACCCATGACCAACTCTACAACATGGATCACTTTTCGGGGGCCTATTTCATCCCGGAATCGTAGCAATTAAAAGCTCACAATCCACGGCAAAGGTGGGACACTGTATTGTTATAATTCATCAAATTTGCTGCTGATACTGCTATGCAAACCCGCAAAATTAATGGTTCACACTACTACTTGCTCATACACGAATTGCTTGAGTTTCAATGAGGTTGAATTAATAAACAAAAATTATGTCAATTAATTTTAAAATAAGATTCATGCCTTTCAGTATAATATTTCTCCTCAAACTGTAGGTTAACCCCACTGTAGGTTAACCCCAACCATTGGTTAACCCCAACTCTAGGTTAACCCCAACTCTAGGTTAACCCTAACTCAGGTTAACCCTAACCCCAACCCTAACCCCAACCCTAATTGACCCCAACCATATTTGACCCCAGCAATAGTTAACCCCAACCATATTTGACCCCAACCCTAGTTATCCCTAGCTAACCCCAACCCTAGTTAACCCCAACCCTAGGTTAACCCCAACCCTAGTTAACCCCAACACTAGTTAACCCCAACTTTTGGTTAACCCCAACTTTTGGTTAACCCCAACTTTTGGTTAACCCCAAATTTTGGTTAACCCCAAATTTTGGTTAACCCCAACTTTTGGTTAACCCCAACATTTGGTTAACCCTAACACTAGTTAACCCCAACTTTTGGTTAACCCCAACTTTTGGTTAACCCCAACTTTTGGTTAACCCCAACATTTGGTTAACCCTAACACTAGTTAACCCCAACCCTAGTTAACCCCAACCCTAGTTAACCCCAACCCTAGGTTAACCCCAACCCTAGTTAACCCCAACTTTTGGTTAACCCCAACTTTTGGTTAACCCCAACTTTTTTTCAACCCCAACTTTTGGTTAACCCCAACTTTGGTTAACCCCAACTTTTGGGGTTGGGGTTAGGGTTAGGGTTAGGGTTAGGGTTAGGGTTAAAGGGGGTGGATACTTTTGGAATTCGGTTATCATTTTTCAACCGCTGGGTCGATTCACTTCATACCTATCACACGTGTAGCCCAGAGCAACAGCTACTTCCTATCAAAGTTTGGGGGAGATCGGGACTCGAACCCGGGAGTTAGGGGTCGAAGACCAAAGGTTGGTTTTTTCCCGAAATTTTGAAAACCCCAAACGATGCCACTCGGCCAAATAGTATCCGATTAGGCCAAGTGTTTCTGTCCGGCATCCGCACGACCTCAGGTACATTCTATTAGAAGGTCATCGCGATCGGCCATTTGGTTTTTGAGTTATGGCTATTTTAAATTTCCCATAGACTTGTGCACAAACTTAACCCTCCATAGACTT
>JAVCKS010002188.1:0-10384 GCA_032273685.1 Pteraster tesselatus | reverse complement strand
GCTCCAAATATGAACCAGTGCTGAATTGAATTAACCATCATCTACAATTTGACTACGGTAGTCACATACACAACTTGGATCTTAAATGTCGACTTACAGCGCTGAAATCCAATAAGTCATTCAATTCCTTGTCTGATTGGCCTATACCAGGCATCCGTGGCACAGAGTTCTGCATAGCTCTAAAGATCGGTCTACAGAACAAAAGAAAACACCAACAAATAATACCAATTACTTGCGCTACCCTGTATATGACCTGTAACATGACATAAGTTTAAAGTTGCACATATTATTCACATTTTGCTGAACTATCCGATTTCAGATTGATTTAAGTTGAAATCATTTCTCAAGGTGAGATTAGACTAAAATCGAACAGTGTATCTTTAAATACTGTAGTGCGAGTATTAGTTGACATAACTAGTTCTAAATAACATTCCAACATGGCCACTCTTTTCTTACAAAAGATAATTATTTCGGGTATAGAATGACATTGTATTAGTGTCCCATGTGTATCATACAAGAACATGGTCTAGTATTTTGTAGTACATGTGTGCCTGTCTATTACCGGTACACCTGCCAACCTACATTTTCTCAACCAAGATAAAGTACTACTGGTACAAACGTATGGTATATCAGCTATTGCTCAACGATGGCTTAGACTTGTCTGGGGAAGGATTCTCCATTGTGTTGGAAACCAGTTTAATAAAAGATAGCCAGTCAAAAGCCTCTCCCTTAATATCGTGTATCCTACTGGCTTATTAAATGTTTTTGTTGCCAACATATTGAACAATGCAAGCATTTACTGCACACTAATAAATTTACAATCAGTGCCTTCTGCACAATGCGTTATATTCAAAGATAGCGTTAACACTAATCTAAGATGCAAAGAGGCGTGCAGGTAATCAAACTATATGAACTATGTTTACACTGCTTTCAAGGGAAGTTAAAACAATTAATGTCAGGCTCAAATTTCACAGTGTCTATGATGGTCATGATCAACAATCCCCCAATGTATGCAGTGCTTAATTTGTGCCAAATCCTGCCGGAACATTATCTAGGACATAACAGATTGGATTCTGCACCTCTTTTGTCACTATCAAAATCTGTATTTAAAAAAATTGTAATATGTCATTCTTTTATTGAAGTTTGCCTATTTTTAAGTGCAGTAGCATTGTTTATTATGTCAATTTTATCAATCTTGTTTAGATTTGAGACAGTATTCAGCACCTAGCTATTGTCTGTGCATCAAACAGTGTGATTTTAATGCATTCAGTATGTAAGTCCATGACTATTTTTCTTTCCCCCCCCCCGATCCCCCCCCCCCCCCTAAATTACACATAACCCAGACGCAGGGCAGGATATTTGGCATGATCGATCGTTTCGTTCGCGTGTTGGTTTCGCAACATAAACAGAAATTAAATGAAACAAAAGCGAACGAAAGGTACGGAAGAGAGACTGAGCTCGTGTGTATAGTTGTGCCGTAGCAGCGAGGCACACACGGCGCAGATCACGGTCGTGCTCGTTCGTATCGTAGGCTTTGACGGCCGGACTCGTACTTGTCCGGGGGCTCAGTGTCGGACCTACCTAGTTCTAGATTTATTGTGTCACATCGCTCAATAAAGAAAAGATCTTCCCTGAAAATTATCTTCGTGTAAAATAAATCAGCCTAATTTCTGAGAAATGGTAATTGTGAGTCGTCTGGAAAGAGAATCTCTAATAACAAAACAGTAACATTTCTCAGAATTAGTTACATAGCTCGCTGCATGCGCATGCAGTCAGGATTGCCATGCACTGTTACAATAGCGTAACATATTTTGCACCGCAGGAGTTTTCCGTACGCTTTGAGTGGGATTTCGTAACTCCCGTAATCATGATCAATTTCCGTACCAATTACGGAAAATCAGCACCACTTGGCAGCTCTGATTCCCCTTCCCCTTTTATTGGTCTCAGCAGACATGAAAGTCCTCAATTACCATCCAGCATTAGCCTTAATTTATTCCCATTGACTTTTTCTAATAGAAGCGCAAATCGGCTATAAATTGGAACAAAAATTAGGTGAGGTGTACCGGTAGATGCATAACATTAGTTTTACACATAATATACATGTAATAATATGTCTGTTAGGCTTTAGATTCATTGTGCACACAATTTTGGCCACAAGTTAGCCATTGTTTAATTAATATTCTTTGCAGTGGACTGGTTGTTGATGGCATTATATTGCCTGATTGATAGTTCATGTCTGCAGCTACATAGATCATGACACTAATTATTTACTGTATTGTGGGTTACATGAATCGGCATGAAGGGCATTGTAAATATTTCAGCTAATAATTTCTGTAATTAGTCAATAATCAATACCGTTTATCTGTAATTGGTCATCGTACATGAATGATGTAGTCCTAAATGTGTGGAACAATACAAATTGATTGAGTGGCCATGGGTATGATGTTGTATTTTGGAAGTGGTTTTCGCAACCAAACTAGAAGGTTTAGCACGTTTCTGCATACATGCGTGCACAAAAAAACATGCGCTGCATATTAACTTTTCATCTACACTCGACAGTCGCCAAAATTAAATCGCATTTTTTAAACAAAACATAATGTATTTTTCCCTTGTTCCCAGATCGTGTAAAAATATAATCGAAAATATATTTTTTAAGAACAAATTGGGTGATTTGGTATGTCCAGCATGTGAGCGGGTGAATAAACTCGGAGGCGAGTGACTAGTAACTGTTTTAGTAGACATACATGTACAGGTCTTCAATATTTCATCAAACTACTAATATTGTGTCCCTGTCCCCCACTGCTTAAATTGACACCAAACAAAACTTAAAATATGGATGTTTAACATTTGAGGGGAAATTTAGATGGGGCCTAGGACTATGCCTACATGTAGGACACAGGACCTAGGTAATTTATTTAGATTGCTAATATTTTTGCTGCATTGGTAATACTCTTTTTGGCAAGAATTTCGGTGCTAACCGCCGGTTTCCCTTCAATAGTAATCAGTCGAGGAAAGAGTTTGGCTAAAACTAGTGGTAATTTAATGACAAAATACTTGCAGTTGAAAGTCTAGATAAAGTATGTGCAAGTGTAGCTGGCTTTAGCCTTGTACAAATAAGGTAGAATTGTAAAAGGGTCAGTTTTAATTTAAAATTTTAATTTAATAGCACTAGTTTTTAGCCAAATTCAAAACTTCTTTCTCGACTAATTCCTAATTTTAGATTTTCATCAGTCTAAATAGCCTAGGTGAAATAAACGAAGGGAAACCGGAGGTTAGCATCTAAATTCTTGCCACAAATAGTACTATTGTTATGCTATTTTGCTAGTCTGTCTAATGTAGAGTTGCATTGCCATTAGCCTAGGCTACACGGATTGAACCAATCACCAATAATGATGAGACAAGTAATCATGTACGTAGCCAGGTCTACCTACCTCCCAAACGATACGGTTAGCTTATTCACAGTTCCCACACGTCCAGAGGAAGGTACTCACAAAACATAATTTTCGTTCAAAAGTTAATCCTCTAAGATGTATTCAATCGTCGTTAAATCCTGCTTACTGCCACAATTTTGGTACAAAATCTGAGCAAGTCAACGTAAACTTTGACCATGTTTTGCTACACATGTATGTAGCCAAACCGTCACAACAACAAGCAGCAGGCAGACATCTTTATTCTACACACACAACATGCACACACAGCTTTTGTCGAGATTTCTTGCATAATAATATTCTTCCGCCCAAATGTTTTAACATTACTTTTAGTAAATCATGCCAAAAAAATGCATACAAACTGGACTCTTGTCAATAAAATGTATTCGTGACAATAAAAACAAACGACCAACATGTGTTTACGCCAGTTTATATCACATAACGTATTTTTGCTAGAACTATTTTTTTGGTTATCGTGAATTGAGCTCGCGATCTTGAACGAGGGAGATGGAGAATTTTTATTTTTCTCATCGTAGAGGTCGCTTCAACAAATTATGCACGCAGCGCAGCTAGCTATAGCGCGCGCTCGCTGCACTCGACGCGACTACTAGCGCACGAGCGCACCGTACCATCGCCGCGCGCCGCCGCGCGCCGGAGCTAGCTAGCCGGCCGTGCTAAAATCATGCTAAAATCATGGATGAAGGAACTTTCTACAGCATTTGTTCGTACACGTTTACGCATCGCGGCTGGTAATTATTTATTTCGTACCAAGGACGCGTCAGAGGGCGAGTTCTAGCGATATTTCCCTCTCCTCCCCTTCTCATTCCCTCCCCCTTCCCAACTCCTCTCCCTTCCCTCACGTTCCCCTCAATAAATACTAGTACATTGTACACGCACTACCAACGATCTTTGGTCATATTAGGCGGTATCGACACCTCAGTGGTACGGTAAGAAAAAGCGCGCGCGGCCGGTATTGTCATCGGCACTCGTACTATGGAACGCCAAAAGGTCACCCTAAATTTGACAGCACGATGACTTGACCATGACTTGATGATGATCAGAATTTGATGTTGATTTTTGTCCATCTTATGATGGCTTCCATCGCATGACGTCATTAACTTATTTCTCGTCATCATCGACTCATTGCCTTTGGGAGTTTAACAGTTTTCGCCGTCATTAATCATTTCTGGTCATCTGCAATTAACTCAGTGCCGGCTTTTTTGTGTTCAACGATTTCGCCTAAAGAGCACACGCTGTTAGTATTGATGGACACTTTTTAAATGACAGGCGTAAATTAGGTTGATGACGGCTTTTAAGTTGAGGGGCGCGCCTAATTTTAATTTGATGACAGCTTTTCGATGACGGCTTTCACTTGACAACTTCTAGTTTAAGATAACACTTTTCAATTTGATGACGCCTTTTATTTTGATGACGCTTTTTTGTATTTGATGACTCCTTTTTGTTTGATGCCGCATTTTAATTTGATGACGCCTTTTCAGTACGGTATCGAAATACTATAGCTGCTGTACGCTGCGTACGCGCATATGGCGCGTACCACCTAATTCTGCGGCGGATCATAGTTCAGGGACATTAAGGTGGACGAACAAAAAGAGATTGCACAGGTGAGAAAACTTGTTAATTTGGGTTACAATAACCTAAATTAACAAGGGAGCTCGGTTTAACCAGAGCACTGAAAAAAGAGAAACTCCCGGTGACAGGGAACATTATAGTACAAACTTGTATTATTATATCTTCAATATAGAACCCTCTACGCCGTTTTAGTTTAACTTTGCTGCAGCTAGCCTAGCAAATAGAATTATGGATTCGAATTTCTACGGACACGAATCCAGTGAATTTCATTGGGAGCCGATCTTGGCCCCCCGGCCGGTCGCGAGCTTTTGACACAAAATAGAACGGTCACGATGACATTAAAAGTAAACTATGTGGGTAGAAGTAAAACGTCACTCACTATAGTTTATTTTGAAATAGGAATAAAATATTTCTGATTGGTCAGAATTTATTGCTGAAGCGCTATTGTTACACGAACGTCACATCATAGAGATGACGGGTTCGCCGGGGTAATTAGACGCACGCACCAAGCATCACTAACTTTGTGCGCTTTTTTGGTGAACTAGTAAACCGTGGACTAACGCTAAAAGGGCACTCTCTTTGGGTGATAACCAGAAATAATTTATGGCGGCGAAAGTGTTAATCACCCAATGAGTAGACGCTGGCGAGAAATAAGTTGATGATGTCATTAGACAGTGGCCATCACGTGAAAAGCTGGCATCAAATGAAAGCCGTCATTCATAAATGAAAAGGCGTCACAAAATCCTCACTAAACACTAACTCATAATTCAGATCATAGTCAAATCGTGCTGTCAAATTTACGTTGCCCCATTGGCGTTTCATATCCTTTTGGCGTTCCATACTACACATGGATGAGGGGCGGGCCGGGTACTGCCGGGTACTTCTTGCATGTTCGCTAGGCGCACGCGTACACACATAGTACATGTATGCGACTTGCATAATGTCGCAACGGGGTGAAATATTTCAAGGTAAATGTGTAAACAATCAGTAATATAGCAGATCGGTCTTTATCAACGAAATAATTTCGATTTCGGCTTTGCTCCCTGATTTCTTCAGTAGCCTCTGTTCTGTTCTGTGCATGTGTTGTAAGTAGCCCTTTATATTTTAGTTTACTGACATTTTTGTTGCCAGCTGATGTGTAGGCTAGACCTAGGCCTAGGGCTAGGCCCTTACTTCTTAGTAGTACATACGACCGTATCTGCCGAGAGGCGAAACGGCAGAAAAATCGGGTGCTAATTGCCGATTTCCCTGTTTATTTCCGGCAAGAATTGACATGATGGAGGTGCTAACCCTCGATTTCCCCCATATTTATCTATTTAGACTGGGGAAAATCTAATTCTACCTTATCCGTAAGAGGCTAAAGCCAAGGTGTTCCCCTTTTGCAAGTGTAGACCTAGCTTATTCGGGATACAAAAATAGCCAGCGCTGCGAAAGGTATATTTGTAAAAGGTTGTATTTTTTTGGAAAAACAGACTAGATCAAGTTGAAAACTGTTTTCTCGACTGATTTTTCTCATTCTAAATAAGGTACATTGTACATTTGCTGGAAGTAAATAAAAGGAAACCAACGCTTTAGCACCCAAACTTTTTCTGGCGAAACTAACTGGGTGGCCGCGCCTGTGCACGATTCCAGCAATAACAATATATTCTATTGGCCGGAGACACATAATTTTTGTGATCACGACAAAGCATTGAGCCACTTGTTTTCCCTCCATGGACTCCCGAGTGAAAACAAGTCACAGTTGCAATGGCAACTATTGTTGGTGTGCGTTGTCAAGCTGGGACGTATGACCTCATTTTTTTATTTAGTTTTATCTCTACTATTTATCTCTAATACTACTTGTAGTACCTGTAGTAGTCTAGGCCCTAGAATCCATACACATTTTGTTTACTTTTACACCTTGCAGATCCTTAGTTGAGACTGACTCTGAGAGTGAGAGTAGCCTAGGCCTACCAGTAACGTTCAACTAACTAACAATGAAGACTGAATACGATCAACGTCTAGACAATCCACTTCTTACATCTTCACAAAAGTCTGGACTGGGCTTAAAACTGTCGACTCGCCCACCGTTGGTCCTTGGAAACCCTCTTCTTGGATCTGGAAGCTATGCAACAAGAAGTACCTTACAACATAGAGAGCAAGATAAGAAAAAAAAAACCCTAACGAGCGATTCACATGCGAGCGTTGCTAAGACAATTAATCTTCATCTGAAGCAGGAATCCTTGAAATATAATCGATGTCTGCTCGGAACCAACACCTCCCTAGCAACTAAGTCCACCATCCTCCAAACTCCCCTCTTGAAGGCATCTCAGCTTGGACGTAACGACAGACCTAATACCCGCCAGCAGTGTGTACAACAATGTGGTTCTAACCTCAAGAGGTCCATTGCTGAGAATCAACCTAAACATGTAGCTTCCAAGAAGCTTGCTATAGAGAAGTCAAAGAAGATCGAGGCAGTGGAGAATGACTTTGAAATTCCTGCTTACGACTTCCACTTTGATGCCGTCGGTACGGAGGATTCTTTTTGGGAGCTGGAGGATGAGGCTTCCTTTGATGCGGTGGACCCCGAGGTTTTGTCTCTTATGATTTCATCTGAGAATGCAAATTCCAAGAAGGTACAGTGTGTTTGTGGGAGCAACTAGACCCTGCTACCACTTCCCATTTTCTGAAAATGCCCTTGTACCAAGATTTCACTTTCAAAAAGTGTCAACAAGTTACAGGTTATTCTATACTATTGTGCCTGTGGGACCAAGAGAAAGACAGAAATGCAAAGAAAATTTGTTTACTCAACCTATGAGAATAAGTCAGTGTTTTTCCAATATCGTATCTGGTCATTATTCCTTGTGAGAAAACCAACTCCTCTCCTTTTCTGAAATATTGGTCTCGTCAACTTGGCCATTTTCAGATCAATGTATTCAATAGCATTTTGTTCATACCATAATTTTGTCCATGCCATAATCTGTTCTTTCTCATTTTGTCGATAGAGATCGTTCATCAACATGGCCAGCTCTTCACTGATTTGCAATCCTCGTTTCCTCGACAAGAAAGATGAAACTCGGCAGGCTTTAGTGAAGCAAGTTGATTCTGTCATTCAGGTAGATCCTGAATTCATTCTAAAGGTAAGTCACTGTACCAGTAGTAGACATGTCGCAGGCCTGCAGCAAGCAAATATGTATTGGCTCCACAAGTTGTCTGCAGTAGGCAAACGTAGAGCTGTGATCTGGCTCTTTAAAGCTCTGATGGATTCATGATGCACATGATTATTTCTTCACTTCAGGTTGCCTTGTTCACCCGTAATGATCTCAACATACGAAGCACTGCCAACTTTCTGCTTGCAATAGCCGCCCACAGGCTGGAATGTCGACCGTATCTCAAGAAGTATTTCAAGAAGTCCATCAATTTGCCGTCAGACTGGGCCACTGTAGCAGACATGTTCTTGGTAAGATGTGATCGTCACGTTCAAATACCAGGGCTGACCAAAGAAAAATGGTTATTAAAGAATATTATTGCTCAATATGATGACTAGTGACACTGACAGTCAAAATGTTAAGCTGTAAATCAATTTCATTTGTAATATACCTTACTGATTTTCTTAAATTATATTCCTATAATACTACGAGAAAGGAAGAATGTATGCTATTGTATCTTAACAGTATGCGAGTCGGCAGTTTATGTCCACCATTGTAATAGGCCTACATTGATGTTTTTATTTTTTATATATTTTTGGTTTTATTTTAAAACATTATCATTTTAGAGGCAATGACTGAAACGAAAATAGTGTCATAATTGGATAAGTAATTGTGGACCTGGGAGAGATAACTTGCTTAGTGCAGAACCGCAAATGATGCTTTGATCACATGTGCTAACGTGAACCATTTTTTCTGCTCTCTAATATTCCCATAGACATTCCATGACAAGGATTTGACGTACAAGTCACTGCCATCTGCTCTAAGGAAGGTCATGGTTGCTAAGTTTCCAGACTTTGACACCTACCAGCTTGGTGAGTAAGTTTTAACCGCGGCTGCTGCTGCTGTTGCTGCCTCTACTGCCGTTGCTGCCTCTACTGCCGTTGCTGCCTCTACTGCTGTTGCTGCCTCTACTGCTGTTGCTGCCTCTACTGCTGTTGCTGTCACTGCCGCTGCCTTCTTAGCTGATTGGGACACCTCAGGGTAGAGTTTGGTTTGCTTCTAAAGATTTGCAAACATAGAGCCACTTCATATAGGAGTGCTGATCCAGCTTACGGGACCAATTTCCTAGCTTTGCGATTAGGTGGAGCCAAATTTGTCTGCTTGCTATAGCAGAAACAAATTGCCTAAGCACAAAAATTAATGGCGCACGTACGTAATGGTTTACGTTTTTTTGTCAAGTAAAGAAGCTTAAATTCTATTAAATGAAGGTAATTTGGTTAAGCATAAAGGCTGTGCTTTAAAGCAGCTCTATGAATTTGATTTGGGCCCTGGTCTGATTGACTGCTATGATTTTTGCTCTTCAAAATTTGTGCTGAAATTATTTTTAACGTAATGCATTTTTATGTTTTTTTGATCGCACTTTTTGATTATGCACGGGGCTGTACAGCCTGTTTCCTAACCCCCAAACATTGTCTGAATTAAACAAAATGATAACCTCCGTCAGGTAAATATAACAAAACCAAGAAGGCAACCAAGCCAAAGAAGAAAGCCCCTCCCGTGAAGAAGCCCGACGCAGACGAAGAGAACGCCAAGGAACAAGAGGGGGCCACCGAACCCGGCGTGGCCGGCGAGGATGATGACACCTACGCCACCGATCACTACACGCTAAAGCAGCTTATCAGGAGGCTGCACATCATGGAACCAGTGGAGAACGTCATGTGTCTTATCGGCAAGAAGTGAGTGGCCCCTAATCGGAGGGGGGGGGGTGGGGGGTGAAGCCGAGATTTCAAACGTTTTAGGCTTTGCGTGGTGGGAATTGATACAGCACATGGCTTTAGGAATTCGTTGTGTTTGAGGGTTCTCAACTTGTTGTACTTTAGTCGGTTTGCAATTTTTTGACTAGTGTTCTCTTGTCGGTTCTCACCTTTTTGACTAGTGTGCTCTAGTTATCGGCACTAGACGAAATGTTTTACTCTACGTCCTTATGTGCAATTCCTAATAACTCACACTAGTACCGTATAGTAATGTAGGATTCTTTGTCGGACATGCAGGTACCCATCTTCCCTCGAGGAGTTCTACAAGAGCCGCCTACCGGGTACCTGGGAACCAGACCGTGCAGGCAAGAGGATGAAGCTACCCACCCCAGAGACTTGGGAGACACAGGTGTCATTAAAAGGAAATAAAGCGTCTACATGGGAGGATCTCATGGGTAGGTTGTAAAGTTATCTCGTAGGTATA
>JAVCKS010002124.1:0-19640 GCA_032273685.1 Pteraster tesselatus | reverse complement strand
TGCCTCAGATCCAATACAAGACTCACAGGTTGTATACTGACCACAGTTCTCAAGACGCATTTTGATCAGCTGTAACACATGTACAGTATGTAAGGAATTAGGATGACAGTAAAACGGACATGGTGCATGGTCTGGCAGCCTAGGTTTGTGTGCAGTGTATTTATGTACAAAACTGAATGTTATACGTATTTACCAGTACAATTACTCCCCATAAACACCTCGGAAGAACGAGATACAGTAGCAGTACTGGATTTTTTAGGGCTGGTCTAATCCATGCTACATTGTTGAGTTGTGTTCGTTTAATATTGTATTGTTAATTTGGATTTACTACATTTACTTCCTGGTAGCCCTAACCTCTCTATCACAGAGCATAATGAAGGTGGTTGCGATATCACCCCGTGGTACAGTAGTATACATGTAGGTGGTAAGTACTGCAACGTAAGGACTCAAGTCACTTGAAGTACATGTAGCTACCGGTAATGATTTCATAAGTAAAGAATGACATTTATATACTTTTATATTGCGCAGGGGTATCCGCTAAGCATAACGCTCATGGTGCTATAAATAATTTCACTTATTACTCCCTGATCATTCTTATTACTTTCTTAGCTACCTGGAGAGTATACAGCCAGAGCTTAAATCATTATGAATATCAACAAGTTATACATCATTGGAAAGCTTACATATTGGGCTACGTCCTGAATTATTTGTTTAACTCCCATAAGCCTTTGCAAACAAATGGCGGCCATTTTTAATCCACTTTTTTTTTTAATGTATACCGATTTTTTCAAATTATTTGCACATTGCATGAATTCTAAAACAGTTAGGACAGTTTTGGCAACGTATTTATCAAGATCAATATCAGAACTTTCCAAAAACGCAAAAACCAAGTGAAGAGGTTGACATTTAGCCCCCCAAAAGTCATATAGGCATAACATATTACCATATAGTTATCTGTAACTCGCGACATTGACAAATTGCCCTCGATTATCAATGTTTTATGTACAAAAACAAACATGATATACATGTATATCATTATAAAGGTGAGCATTCAGGCTGTAACATGCAGATGTTCATACCCTTCTTGAAATTAAAAATACATCTTTTTGTGTTATTAATATTATTTTTACTAATGATTGGCGGTCATTTTGTTTTGTTTTTTAGTATATTATTTTTTGTGAATAGTTCTTATTTCACAAAATCTAAGACTTCTTCTTGTCCATATCTCGTTTTGGGACATTGAGCTTTATTTGACAGACCTTTTCATTTTTTTGGGGGAGAATGGTGATGAATAAATACAATGAAATGTTCGAGAGAAATAGAGTGGAAACCGTACATGTGCCTCGGAAACTTGCGACATGCGAGTGAATTTTTGAAACAAAAGAAAATGTGTCGGTTTGGTTTCTATTTCGCTGTGTATTTCGTTACTTGTACACTGTACAAAGGGTATCATACTATTGTTAGCAAGCTGATCTATTCAGCCTTCTAATAATATATAACTTGACCAACAGACGGTAGTAGATGCTGAGCAATATTCAATTGTTTTAATCGGACGCCGGCGTCCCATATTACACAGGGCCGGCTGAATTTTAAGGGTTAAGGACATGCACAAGTACCACGACGCGGATTAAAAACCCCTGTTTCAGCATAAGATTTGAAGTGCTAGAAAATTATGATGGATGGTTGGAAAATGTAACAGAATGCTCATACAGTGGCCATCTGTTAACATTTTAGTTGATTTTGGTGACATTAACAAAAATGGCAATATTTTTTCCACAATTGCTTAAATGTATCCTACATTTAAAAAAATATATCAAAAGATGTACATGTAGAGCTTCAATACAATGATGAGCATGTTAGAAGGGGTTTTGTTTGAGTGAAATAAATAAGCGGCAGCCATCATTGTTTTACTGAAACAGGATATTACGCTTCTAGCCCACTGTTCAAATGCATGCTAACAGACATGAATTGTTTACATGTTGAAGTTTTCAGATTTGGTATGGCTCACAGACTAATGCACAATAAATTGGCGAAAGGCAATGTGCGGTGGATTTTATATTAAAGTACCATATAAATTGTTTTGACAGAAAACAGAACTACAGTTTATCATTATGCACCAAGCGTCCTCTATAAGTGCCCTCGACATTGTATTTACTAATTTTGTTCACATTTTGTTTGACAAACTACCCTACATGAGCACCTACATGTGAAGATCCTGGGATGACCATTGTTATAAGGCGGGCGCCATCACTCATTTTGGGATCATCCACCACCCTTACCCCTAACCCTAAACATTCACCAAATAGCAATGTATTTTGTTGCTGCATTGTGCTTATTAGGATGAGCTGACTGTCTTCAACTAAGACCACTCCGCCCCTACTGTACCTTCTGTTTTGTAAGAACCAGCATCTCTTGGCTACTACTATTAATCCGGACATCGGTAAGAACTGGACTACTGTCGAGTGTTATGTTTTCATAGAGTCTTGCAGACGAAGCAGTTGTAACATGCACCTGCATGGACAATACACATAATTAGAAGATACATGTACATGTACATGTAGTTCACAATGGCAGATGACAGACCAGAATTTCAATTTGTTTTCTATTAAAACTTCTTCACACATGTATTTTCAGCCAACAATTGTATATTTTTAGGCACTGTTATTTTTGGTTTGGTCAAAGTTTTGACTTGTACTTTGAATCGTAAACCTATTTGTCGTGTTTCAGCAGGTCTACTTTAAACTTCATTTTATTGTTGATGGCTGAATATTTACGTCTCTGCCTTCAATCTAATGTTGGGTCAGCAGATCTACATCAATTATTATGCTACTGCTGTTGCTCTTATTAGCCCATTATTGTCTTGTACTGTATATTGTAAAATTACTTGTGTTGTAAAACTTGTATAAGAACACAGTTAGTGTAATGTTAATGTACAGTAACTGGTTTGGAGTACTAAAATAGTTTATCATCTTCTCTCGAATATTTTACCTCAGGCCTACAGAGGTTATGTTCTATCAATGTATATTAGACATAGATTATGTGGATGAACAGTGTAGAAAAGTTGTTTATACAATTTTCATATCTCATTGTTTTTCTGCACTGCATAATAATGCTTATGGCTAAAACGCGCAGTATTAACTATCATCGTTGACTTTGGTCTAAGTCAGGAGTGTCAAACGTTCGGTCCGCGAGTGCATCAGGCCAGCAAAGGGGTCCCATCTGGCCCTGCGGGATGATTTGGGGTAAAGACGTATATTCACAACTAACAGATCTGTACGATATAGCTGCTGCTCTCTCTCTTCCTACATCACTCTCTCACCCTTGGTGCATTCTTGTAGGCACAACTGATCCAGGCAGTCAAATTTTGCCCAACCAGGGATGTCAAACTAATTGAAATAAATGAGTTTGACATTCCTGGTCTAAGTAATGAAAATATGCTCCACAGAATGTACATGTGCATTTACATATCCTTCTAGTTTGTTATTTGGAGAGGATACGAACTTTAACAATGTTTACCTTTAACAGATCCCCAGTGGATGTTCCAATAAATGCAATGGTGTGCTGTTCCTCAACGTTTGTGATAATGGATGTCATTAAGGTGTCTATAGGATGAGCACAAAGAAATACAAGCTGTAAGACTTCAAACCAGCATTTACATTTTCGTACATCATTTGTTTATTCGTTTATAAACGACGCTGTTGTTATACTTTACCCCAAAAAAGTATGAACTCTAAATCGGACAGGAAGCTTTCTTCTGACCCTCCTATTTTCACTCTAAAGTTGTAGAGTCATGAAAGGCATGCCAGCTCTGTTTCTGGCATGATTCTGCCCTTGATTATGTTCAACTTCATAATTAACTTCATCTACGTCCATTTCAGCATCAAAATCTTTAGCATCAAAACTTGTCTGTTTCAACCTGCTCATCAGCATCATTTTTAAGGAAATACCTCAGTTTCTGCTCACTGGTTAAACCCACCTGTCAATTGTCTTCTTTAGATTTGCATTTTGCCTAGAGTTTTAAATTCTTTTGTTTTAATTACCCCACTGTATAGGCCTACTGAAACTGAAATAGCAAAAATCATCTTAAACGTTTCAATCACTCTCTCAAATTATACAAACACATCATAACCCTCTATTGAGGAAACACCATGATGAAGTAACAATTGCCGTGCAAGGATGGTACACTGTGCTCCTTCAATTATGGGGAAATTTTATAAAATGATTCTAATTGTTACCTCCTTTATTATTGTTTACCAATGTGGATTAAAATATGTTCCAAATTACATGCCTGGCTAAAAGCTGACAAAATCTTTCCGGGCGGATCAATATATCGGCTTGATTTTGTTTGCATTCGAAACAGAGTGAGCATTTAATGTAATATGAAATGAGTGAACAAAGGTTATTTGTTTTTATTCAAAGAAAATTAGACTATTATAATAGAAGGGAGACCGTAATGTCATTGTTATGTATGAAATTGTCATTTAAACATTGTAATTGTTGGCAATTATGATCTTAAAACTGTGAGAGCTGGACTCAAAGGTGCCACTTTATGAAACGTATTATAATGAAACTTTATGAAACTTTATGTTATAACTCCAAATAATGGTACCAGTACATGTGTACCAGTACCTCATAAGACCCACTCTGCAAATATTTGTCTTATATTGCCGAAATCTTTATTTTTGTTATTTGGCTCGAAAGTGTGCAACACTATAATCCCGGCCAAAATGCTTGGGCCGCCCATGGTCCACGTGACCGTAAACGTTCCCTCCCCCGTTCTCCCGTGACAATAAACATTCCCTCCCCCGTTCACCCGCTCAATGTTGTTAGGAGCGCAGACCGCGCAATGAAAGCCAACATTGAACGGGTGTACGGGTACGGTGGCCGAACAAGATATGGTCGGGATTGTAGCTTTATATTGATATATGTTGGACACCTATTGCCTTTTGGGTAAAAGGATCATCTTCTGAACAAAAAATTACAGGTTATAATGTGTGTAAATTCTTTCAATCAATTATAACTCAAGTAAAGGTTTTGCGACATGCAACTCATTTTTGCAGAGCGGGTCACATAATTATTAAAATCCAGCATCGCGCTGACTTTTACCATCCCCTGGAGATGGTGAGATTTGTGGGTGACTGCGCACACTTCCCTAGCCAACAGGTAATGTACATGAGCTATAGGCACTTATCACTCACGGTCCACAAGGGGTTTGTGCACAATCAATTAAATGCCACATTCAAACAATTGCCTGTATTATACATATGTAGCTTCGCAAAGTATGAAACAAATTTGCAAATAACTTTTTGCCTGTATTCTGAAGAATATTTATCAACACATACATGTACAGCATATATTATTTCATATACATGCCTAGTAACATGTTTGAGCACCATTTACAAACCGGAGGTATTCGTCCTCGGGTAGCTAGGTCTAGTTAAGAGACTACACATCCGCCACAATATCATATCATGAAATATTACAGGTTTTTCATAATGAGCAGGCCTTTTAACAGTTTTAAAATCTGGCCTGATAATTCCAAAGCTAAATGTATTTTTTAGTTGAGCCATGTAGCGTTACTATTGTAATGATCGGGGATGTGTGTATGTGTGTTACTCCACATATAGTAGCTCATAATTGGCAAAACAAACTTTACCAGATACCGGATAGGCCTAAAAAATTGTCATTGTAAAGAGTAGCTGCATGCAGTTCTTGTCTGTCATAGTGTTGATTTTGTTATAAATGAGTACTTTGGTTTGTATATTTCATGAATAAAAGGTGTATTTTGGTAGTGCGATAACTGAAAATCATTAATTTCCAGTTTGGCGATATCCTATTAGTCTATTCTGGTACCAAAATATTATGCTTAAATGTTATGAATCCAATTATTCATCCACAATGCGATGCCGTAGAGGGCGCTTAAGGACATAAATCATTGCGGTCAAGATTTTACGGCGGCTCAGCTTTGCACAACTTCTTGATTGCAAGATGCAATGAACATTTTTCATCTTGGCTACTAGAAGTTTCTGCGGTTCATACCAAATAGTATCATTGTAATGATACCTCAAAGTGAACACAACTAATGAGGGACTTTATTCAAAGGATAACACAAAGTACAATGCTTTTTATTTCATTGCTCACCGGCATCCGATTTAACAAAAAAGGCCAAGTGTAAAGGGTTGAGACACATGTACTACATAAATGGTAAACTTGACTTATCATGGTGGATATATACAAACTGTGCAAACATTGGGAAACAATAATTTACTTACATACCTTGCAGCGTCAGCAAAGCAGATGATGATATTGGATTGATTCCCTTAGCGTGCTTAAACAGCTGGATGGTTCCATCATTAGCATATGGAGTACACAGGAACTCACCTACATCTATCTGAAAGCAATACATGGAATCCACTGAGCTTTATAAAATGAATGTCATAATGATCAGTATTACAAATTTAATATTTGCAATATTATTGTGATGGGCTGTCAGTTGTCAATAGAATGCAGTGTGCATTACAAGATTATGCCAATGCATCCCACTAGTTATACCTAGTACTTTCCACGTACATGAATGTACATTAACAACCACAACGCTCATACACCGCAGAGATTGAGAAACACTTGCTACCCCATTGCTGAAGTATGTTTCCGAAATGTTACATAAACCTTAATTAATCTTATATTAACCTACGGTAGTTGTGTTCCTGGGATTAGTAGAATTCTTTAAGTATGATTGTGCAATTTATTCAGTAATGATAATTAATGGTATCAAAGTGTGTACAGAAGTTGTTTGTTATGGAAACTGCTTGCAGGCAGTTCTATGGGAATGTTTATGTGTACATGTACAGTAGCAAAATCCACGGGACCGAGACAAATACTTCGCTATACCCGAATTTTGTATTATCCGATCCAATGTTTACCGTCCATCATTTACTATGTATTGACCCTATTGCGCATGCATGTGAATGTCTGTGATGTACAAATAGCTTTTGCAGTTTGAAGACAATTTAGAACATGCTCAGAATGTGTATCAAATTAAAAACAAATAATATTATGTAAAATGTACGAAAAGAAAACGAAATCAACTTTACGGAAGGGTCTGACATAATTGATTGATCATCGATGAGGAAGAAGTCAACGTCATGAACGTCAGATGACCATGGATCACTTCGATGTTCAAAGTAAGTTATCTCTCCACCACAAATTGTGCCACATTTCAATGTTATTGTCCTTTCATCTTGTGGTGTTCAATCTGACAACGTGATACTGATAGGTTTTTTACGCACGTAATTGTTACACGTCTCCGGTCCTCATCGATGATCAATCAATTATGTCAGACCCTTCCGTAAAGTTGATTTCTTTTCCGCTCTGATTGCTCTATTTTGAGGAGACATACATACATACATTTACATACACATAGACAGACAGACAGACAGACAGACAGACAGATACATGTACACACAAGTCTGGTTCTAGACGGCTCAACTTATAGCCTCGCTGTATTAATGCATTATGTATGAGATGATGCACTAATTTTCAATTTCTCATGAAAAACATTGTTGACCTTAATTGGCCTCTATTGGTTGGAACATGGTCACAGATGATTGAACATGAGCAACTTATGTACATGTACATTTCCATGTTAAACCTCGTGTTTGTACATGTTCGCTGACTAGCTGTGCAACATACAACATGTACAATGGTTTAATTAGCATTTTGTTTATAGTGTTGCATTATGTTTGCATTGTTTAGCTATACACTGACTGGTCATTGTTTTGTATGATTCTTCTTCATTAGTGTGAACTGTGTGTGTCTGGTCAATAGGAGTGTTGAGTGCAAGCCACAAGCATTAACATGTTGTACATTTATCTATGTTAGGAAACATCTAAACGGTCCACATGACTATGTATGTACAGTGTACTGTATATTATGGTTTGTGGTTTCTGTACACCTTATTTATTGAAATACAGAAACACATACCAATACACATACACATTACATACATGTACATGTAAGTGAACTAATTAGTACATCACTGAGATCTTTTTCACAAAACAAGAATATGCTCTTTATATAAGAAATTTATATCCTCTGTGGATAAAGTTTCATACGTGAAAATGTGTAAATTTGAAGCGACATGTACACATACGTAAAGCTCCAGGCCTGGAATCAATCGGGGGCCCCCATTTGGGCTTCGTGCACCCGCATTTGGCCTTGGTGCCCCTTGTAAATGTTTACATTCTACCAAATTTCTTGGCCTTGGTGCCCTTTTCAAGGTTTGCATACAAACCAATGGAAGTGCTTTTTTGACAAGTCAAAATGATCTTGCCCCTTTAGGACCAAAATTCCAGGCCTGAAGATCTCGTTCTAAAGTGGTCCATGAAGAAAAATACTAAATGAAGTATTTACAATGTAGAGATAACAAATGCCCGAGTAAATGTGCATGTTGAATTATTTTGTGTTTATGTACAATACCGTCTAAGCATATAGGTCCTAAGGTCACAAAAGCAATAACACGTCTTCCTACATGTAAGTTGATTTTAAGAACTATTTTGAAATGTCACATACATTTAGCTTTGAATTGTCCATCATTATAAATAAATCACAGAAAAACACGTATACACACCATATTGTAACTATAAATAATGTTTATAATAATTTATAATATTACTTACCAAGTTTTTTCCAGGGCACACAGAATCTTGTAAATAGTTGACCTTGTATGCCTCCCCCACTCCATGACATCCCTGTGCTGCTGCTTTGAAGCCATCCTCAATGTCCTTCATGTTGTACACACACAAAGCTGAGTTGCCAGTCCCGCCTTGGTTCTCAGCAAATACAGCATATAACACTTGATCGTCAGCTGCTAAACTCAACGACGTAGCTAGGTCAGCTCCTGCTGGTCCAACGTGGGCAGACTGCACCAGGCTATCACTGCTATCCCCGCACTGAATGGTAATTTCAGTGTAGGCATCAAAGTTATCAGCATCATGGCAGACTCTATTTATCTTAGAAACTATCCGGTCTGAACCAACATCTTCGTTTTGTGAAGCGACAAAGTATGTGAAACCTTTATAGTTAAATCCTGCAACATACGTTATAGGAAACGGTGTACTACGGTAACTATTAGCAAATAAAAGTGTACGGTCTACGGGTAAATAAAACAAATCTTCAAGAATTCTGCTACTTATAGGATACATGTTCCTAAATGTATTCATAACATGTGTTACAGCTATATACAACATATCAACTGATGAGCCGGCTAGTAGACCCGGAGCCATCAGACTGACTGTAGATGCCGTTCCAGGTGCTGCAAAATTCTCTGTAGGATCTTCACCTACAATGTCAACAATATCATTCAAATCTCGTAGCTGGCACGCAGCATTGTACTCACTGCCACAGGTGATCAACCTGCCATTTGTCTTATCAACTACCAATATCTTGTTATAGTTGTTGGTTCGGCGGCATGGCATTGAAGGATCCTCGATGCATGTTGTCACATTCTGAATCTCGTTCAAGTTGCTGCTGTCTAACCTGTACAACCAGTTGATGCCTCCAACGTAAATACCATCATCACTTAGAGCCAAATGATTGAACTGTGCTTCACGATCGGTCGATGGATCAATGCCAGGACCTGGGTCAGGGTTCACAAACTTGGCTATTTCGTAAGCGGATAGGTCCCCAGCCAAACATCCACGGATAAGGGTGCAAACAATGATACACACCAACAGCAGATGAGCTTTCATGATCAGAGTAATCGTTTGTGCGGGAGCTGTTCTGTAGAGGATGGAGAGTACGGGATGTTTCTTCTTTACTTGAAAACCAACCTGAATGAGAAAATATATAAGAATTATACATGTGACTAGGCTAACTAGCATTTGGAAAGGAAACATGGTCGAGTACAGTATAGCAACGAATGCCGTGAAGATTTTTGTTTTCTCCACATACTAGTAGACCATTATAAAAGCATATGGTTATTTTACACCATTTCAGAAACTACTGACTCCCCGTGCGCTTATTACAATGATAAGAATTTACAGAAAATGGTACAATGGGGTGACAATTAATACACATTAACAGCAGTCATGGGATGAATACCGCTATTAAGTGATGAGAGGTCAACCCAGGGGGCCAGCTGATAACAAGCAAATGCAATATCATCTCAGAACATAAGAAAATTCTGCTCTAATTGTTATCATTGATTTAATGTCGTTTCTGTGTTTTATTTAGACAGTATGTGCCAGTACTCTATTGCGCATGATGAGTGCCCAATATAAAAAGTATTTCAAATGGGAGAACTATAAATGTTTTGGAACAACCTGGCGTCAGCCCCAGATGCTGTGATGGCAAGTTACAAGTTATATGCGACTGCCATGGTACCTCTAAAACTAGACATTGCTCATGTAGACAGAATGCGGGTCTTCCTGCACCCAAACATGTGTGCATGTCAAGACGAGTGTGCCAACGTGCTGCCGAAGCGAGTTAAGATGTTAATGACCATTGTGGCGAAAAACATGATGACGAGGCCGGGAACAAGCAAGATGATCACAACGCTGACGAGCAAGATGATGACGACGCCGACGAGCAAGATGATGACGACGCCGAGCAAGATGATGACGACGCCGAACAAGATGATGACGATGCCGATCAAGATGGACCTGACAGACTTAGTCTGCAAATTGACGCATCCCTACCTCCTGGGACCACATTCGTGGCCCACCCTCCCGCGGCAGGGGCGCAGCTCACTCCTTCACGCGCCACCCGTGACCGCTTGGAGAATGGATCATAAGTGTATGGCTCAATGCAGTTTTCCAGATATATTATTGGTAAAAATTGATTAACAGACCGGCTCGTGTTGAGAAGAGTCGATGTTACTGTAGGTTTTTGCTCTAAACAAACACATTCTATCTTGTACCCCTTTTACCAAGCAGGTCAATGTAAAGGGTGTAGACGAATTCTTCAAGGCTGTTCATGTCTTTCTGTCTTGGTGATATGCTTATTGCCTATAGTGATTCAATTATTGTTCACAGGTTTCACCTGTTTCGCACCAACTCGAAAGCTTCCTTCTTTCCTTTCCAGACAATGCGCTCACAGTGTCACAGCAAGTAAAGTCATGAAGGCTAGGTATATAACTTTACATATCTCAGGCCCAAGCTTGTCATATGCCCACGGAATGCTGATAAGGCGTGCCCTGTTTCTTGTTCCACTAACAAGTGTAATTTTAGCAGGAATTGAGTTCCAATGGTATTGTAGCGAGATGTTGGTGGACCAAGTCTATTGCCCTTATTTGGTGTATTCAACAGTTGTGTTTAGAATTGTCGGACAATGTAATGTAAAGTATACACGCATGGTTGATGGCTTGGCCAATCGGCTTGTGTTATCCGGGCGAAGTTAGGTGAACTTAGGCTAATCACATTGTAATGGGGCGGAGTTCCGGTGATTGTTTGGCCTTACAAGAACGTAGAACATGTGGTGCTATGGGGCTAAGCAGCAGTCAGATCGGATCAGATCGAGAGAGAGTGTTTGTCATCTGAACTCTGTAGTTCGGTTCATTTGAGCAGTATAGCCAGACTATCGTCTGAGTCTGAAAATCGTGAGTCAGTAACAGGCTAGTGTGTATATTCCGGTGTCACATGTCGAACTTCCCGCTTTGCGCAACTTTCCGAAGGACCAAATATGGTCACTAGGAACATCATCGTGTCTCAAAGATGGTGTGGAGTGCCTCAAAATCAATTTCAAGCTTAGACAACAACTGTCATCATTGGTGCACATGCTGGTCAGGGTGCCTAATAGATTGGCTGACCTGGCAGAGAAGAGGTTCAGAAGGATACTAGCGAAGGCTTTACAAACAACGAGAACAGACATCGATAGAGATGTCAGTATCCTGACATTCAAGCAAAGACAGTCATCTGGTGATCAACGTTACCAGTCCCAAGAAAGTGGGCCCACACCAGTGAAGGTACCGTTAGTTCACGGCATGTGGCAAAAACAAGACTAGTTTATTGATTGGAACTGTTGGTCCTTGAGAAGCCAAACCAATCCGGCCCACGCCCAGACACAAATCAGATCTTTGCCATGGAAGGTGGTATTTTTGAGAGCACACAGCTGCCCGTTGTAGCAAGGAGGAGGGAGCCGACACGAGGATGCTACAACGGATGGGCACCGACAAATTGCGATACAGTCGTCAAATACAGATGTTGAAGTGATGGCTTGCTACTATAGCGTCTACTGTTAACCCTTTTGACACAAATGCCACATATTTATATTTTTTCATAATTTCTAATTGTCATGTGAGTATCTATTTCTGATTAATATTTAATGTTGATTAATCTCGGAAATCCGAAATGACTGCCAACAAGTTAAATCTTGCCTCTGTTATCGCGACATCAATTCTGAGAATTTTTCCCGGCAAGATCGATCACGTGATGTATTAATTATTATGCCTGATAATTATGAAAATGTAAATGCCTAATTTGTAATTGTCATGTGAGTATCCATTTCTGATTAATATTTATTGTTGATTGTTCTCGGCAATCCGAAATGGCTGCCAACAAGTTAAACCTTGCCTCTGTTATCGCGACATCAATTCTTGGAAATTTTCCGGCAAGACCGATCAGGTGATGTCTTAATTAGGTCCGATAATTATGATCTTTGATATGCCTATTCATGACCTCCGCCTTGTTAACTAATCATTAGCTGTATATTTAATTTAAAAATGTTCACGTGATTACATGTAACCGATCAACGCCCAAGTTCAGTGGGCGATCTTAGCCCCGCTCAATTCTTCGTCCTCTTTCCATCGCTGCACCTGAAGCAGTAACAGCGTTTGTGCAATTCTCCGGGCTGTACGACACTATGTAAAGTTCTACCTATAGCCTTCATGCTTTTACACGGTGAGTGACAAAAGTGTGAACAACTTTCAATACTATGCGTTTCCAAGAGCAAATACCTGCAGTCACATGAGCTTTACCAACACGAGCCACCGTGATAAACATATTAATCTTGTAAACTACCAAGCATTTCTATAATGGAAGTGCCTCGAGCCATACAGATGCCGTGACGGGAGCCAACGGTGATGTTGAAGCGAGTTAAGACGTTAATTACGATGACACCGAGCAAGATGATGACGACGCCAAGCAAGATGATAGCGACGCCGACCTTGATGATGACGCCGACCAAGAAGATGACAACGCCGAGCACGATAAAGAGTACAATTTCATGTGATGATTAGGGTAAGAGTGAAAGTAATATTAACTGCATTTTTAACTTAACCCGCAACAAGGAGCACCAAACGTATCACCTACTATTCGCATATTTGGACATAATTCTGATCGCTACTGGCTAATGCAGCTTCGCCAAGAAGGAATGTTGTTTGACAAAAGGAACAGTTCTAAACCACTGATCTTTAAAAGAAGACTGGATCGAGCGTCTCGTTGTTTTTAGTCAGAGATTTTTTAGGCTGGTTAGGGGCCAAAAGCAAAATATAAAAATTGCCTCAAATGAACTCTTATATGGAAGACATATTCTTTCGCTTCTAATTCTCAAATGCATAATGAATTCCTTTTTTGCCCTTTTGGCGCAAAACCGTTGAACACCAATTATGGTTAGGTCACTCACTAAATTTAGTTCATCATCAAGTAAGATTGTGCCGCCAATAATTTGTTTACCCTTTTGGCATTCCAAAAGGTACGGCCATTAGTTAAACAACTCACGAAATGTTTCGACCATCATTGTTGAACAATGAAGCTTTTAGAATACCGGTGTTCTAAACCGGAAATTGCAGTTCTGATACTGTCAAATCCACCTGCAACAATTTCCTTAGGACTAGTATGACATAAGAAAGTAGGCTTTTTGTAAAAGGGTGACACCTATCTAGTGTCTATTTCATCATAACATTTATTTGTCATCAAAATAAATATTTGTAGAAGAAAATAGTTGTAAAATAGTGTAAATTCATAATTTGTAATGTTTGCTTAGCAATCGTTGTCATAGCAATGTTAAACATGCATGTGTATAAATCGGATATGCATCTCTACCAAATTTGATCCACATCGGATAGATTTATGCACGACGTTTGTACGACGTTTGTACGATTTATGTACGATTTTCCCACCTATGCACAAGTTACAAGTTACAGAGATTGTTAAAATATGGACCATAAGCTCTTACCGGTATTTATTTCCCAAGTCACTCTTATCCTATGGGATGGGGGTGCTACCGAAATCAAATCCCGGGCACATTTCATTTTTGCCCATATTTCATAACGAATGCACGTAGCTACCGACTGGTACGGTAACTCCACCCCCCCCCCCCCCCCTCTCCGCGGCCGCCGCAAACTTAACATGATTGAACGAGCCATGAACCAGGAAATACAAAGTAAATTTAGGGATACTCACTATGTCTCACTATGATTTTGTATACACGGCGCCAGGAATTGTTCCCAGTCAGCCTTTTCCAGTCCGTTTAAATTTTTTGTGCGGATAGCTCCGCACAGGCTAGGCCCGTAGCCAGGATTTTAAAGGGGGTGCGTAATCTAAGAAAACGGACTTTTAACACTGTTAAAAAACGTAAAATGATTTTCGCTTCGCGCACATCACTAGAGCGAAGCGCGAAGTCCTTTTTGGCCCCTGAAAGCTTATGGGTTCTAGATGCTCTCTGGTGCAACCTGAGCCTTATTTTCGAGGGAGCATGCAGACCTGTAGCCAGGGGGGGAGAAGGTGCGTAATTTAAGAAAACGGTAGAAAATACATTTCTTTGAAGTAGTGTTTGCGTGGTTTGCGAGGGAAAATAATAGGTGATAATGTATTCAGCACGAATGGGAACAAGAACGGTTTACTTAAAAATGCAATCAACATTTCTAAGTTCAGGACGGTTGACCTAATGCTAGACTAACAGTGTGCTTATATCACTACCAGGACCAGATAACTAACTGTTGACACATAAATAAACCCCACCGGCTCGCGATCAGTGAAACCCGGTTTGTTTTGCGATTTAGACCCTATACTATAATGCCTGGGTTATTTACAAATAGATCGGATTGGGTTCTTTCATCCATAAGCCCAAATGGGAACTGCTTGACAAAGAGATAAAGATATCGAGTCTATATATCTTATTATCTTCACCCTACCTCTGACATCTGTACACCGTCTGATTCAGAACTTCACTCGCAGATGGCGAGTAGACTCCTGTACCGAGCTATATAGGCTCCTGGAACTTCCTGCAAATGCACACCTTGCGGGCGGAGGCGGATGCTATTATAATAATAGCCCTGTCCAACTAGAGCGATGTCGCAAATATTTGCGAAGATATTTGCGATATGTGATGTCCCTTTAGGGCCACCATATAAACGTATGCCGACCGAAGAATTTAACGAGTACAACCTTTGCCTAACGTACCCATACCCTATATCAACGTACACCGCCGTGTTGACGATAAGCAACGAATTTTTTTGCAATTTCGCTATTCTCTACATGTCTTTACATGCCTTTTTACCTGTTTTGTCTTGTACAATATGTATCTTATTACCTGTTAGAATACTAGAATACTGTTCTTTCATACAATTTTATCATCCTGTTGTACATTTTTCGTAACACGTTGTTTTCATAAATTATTATCATTCCTGTGTTTTAGCATTTAAACTGCATCGGTTTTAAAGTTTGATGGTTTCTGAATGAAAATAAAGTTCCGTTTAAAAAGTCAAGTCTCTTCACTCTCTTCCTCTTTTCCTAGTCAAAAATGCAAAATGTTCTCCTTCGAGGTAACTTCTGAGTTTCTGCCTGATTGGCCCAGTCGTGTGGGCGCCGAAAGGGCACACATCAATAGACACACATAATTGCCATTTATATTATACAGATTACCTTTCAATAGATTGAACTGCAGCAATTTCCCCCCAAGTCAATTTGTTGTCAATAGTGACGCCTAGATATTATTCAAAATTGTAGTTGTTTCTAATTATTATATAGGCCCTAATAATCGAAAAACAACGATTTCACTTATAATTCGCATAACTTTGCATTATTAATATTGAAATCTAAATTCCATGCAGGCTACGCCGGAGACCAATTTCACAACGACTTAAAATCCAATTGCAGGAGAGTGCAATCATTAATAGGACTGATTCAAATTCAGTCAACAGCATATAATCGTATTATTGATTTAACACTTTTGGGAATATTAATGAAACATAAAAAGAACACTGGTACTATTATGGTACCTTGAGGTAAACCAAATTAAACATCCGAATGGGTACAAATTCACATTATCCCGTACGACTCTTTAGATTTTCTACCACATCAGTAACCATAAACTAACCATCGTTAGTTTATTTCTAATTAGTCTTGAAGTTTACTGCAAACTGAGTAAAAACTTAACTCAAATGCATTATTTTGCGAAGAAAAGAAAAAAATGACATTAACACTGCTTTCCTTGTCTAAATACGAGCACCAACCATCTGACACGGCTAACCCTAACATTTTACATCTTCCTTTTCATCTAACAATATGTTTCAAACCTATAATTGAATTGATCCACACACAAACGCGGTTACACTAGTAACACAATTGAATTCCATTAACGTCTACCAAATTATCAAAATATAGGTTAAAAGTAACGGTGCGAAATAAAAATCTTTACCTGGTAAGAATGTGCAGGCGGCCATTGAGCCTATAATCTCAACGCTGCTGCTGGAGCTCGAGACCGCGCAACTTTATAGCAAGGAACCCGTGTAGTTGGTGCAAGGGCACGAGTTGTTGCAATTAACAAAACGCTGCACGTTTAACCCACGCTCTCGCTCTGTTTGCAAGTTGCAAAAATGCTATTGGTCGATGATGAGTAGAACCGATTAGTTCGAATGACATGTCCCTCGGATCTACGCACACTAATTGAATGTGGACAAGAATTTTGTACACAAATTAGGATTCTCATCTTCACAAATATCCTACCATTACCTTCAATCCAATTTCGTCGCAAAGGGTTCCTCGTGACCACTTCTTCTGGGAAGAGAGCAATTGCACAAGTGACTATTGAATCTCTTTTCACCATCACCACCACGCTTTTGTCCGTAGCTTTTGTCCGTAGGAAGTGCAGGAGAAACAAACGAAAGACGGTCTTTTCCTCCGAGTATAGCTACAATTAGACGACCACTGTTCTTTGCGCCTTGCAAAAGGCCGATTACTGCGCGTACACGCATCATAATAATAATAGAAATGTAGATTTCCAGGGGTGGAAGTGATTTCCGTTTATAGAATAAGTAGTTGAACAAGAGGCCTTTGACAATAAACTACACTGATGAAACAAAGAACTAGATACTTTTATTATAGTAGACCGCAGGTGTTGCATAATTTATTTTATTACAAACTTAAACATTTCTTTTCATTACAAGAAAAATACAAATATAAGAGTGATGTTCAAATAGTACAAACTAGATTATTTATAAAATTCGGTAAACAAAATATTTTATTTGTAAAAAATGTTATAAAAACATAATACGGTTAAGTCAGATTTTTAAATTAAGTCAAACCGAGAGAGCGCTTATTTTACCCTCGCCAACTATTCGCACCACGAGGTTGCCACATCACCGCCATCCAGTGACACACATTATGTTTATAAGATGGGACCTGTTTAAATTTCCCAAGGTTCCTCTATATTTGATAGAATTTCTATACAAAAGAACAAACTTTAAATACTATTGATATCAGCTCAAGGAGCAACTATGAGGGAAGAGAGCCAGGGGTTCAAGCCTCTCCTCCCAAGCCAAGACTTTCTGTATACTAAGACAGACACTTGATCTACTCGACCACCGAGATTTCAACCACTCGACCAGACACCGAGCACAGCCGATGGTTTGTCTACTGAGTTTGAAGCAGAAAGTCATGGGTTCGATCAGAACTTCAAGTTGATGTTATGCGATTGCTCGGCTTACTGAGCATAGTATTACATTCTCTTACGTATACTGAGTACAATTATTGAGAATATGCAAACTTTAAATTCAAAACCTATTTACCCTATTGAAACTGATTTACTGTAATTGCTCACTGTGTCATATAATATATAAATTCACGATCGAACATGATTAACTTTAGGGCAAAGTCCACGGGCACTTTCGAACATTTAGAAGAAATATAACTGTTTGCTGTATTATTCTGGGGTTAACATTGCACAATGGGTGTTTTTGGTGTCATGGATTCGGTGCAGATTTCGTTCTTGACATTGTTTTTTATTATGCATTTATTTATGTAGTATATTTCGTTTCTGCACCACAGAGCATATAGTTGGTTTTCAACATAATTGTGTTAAAAACTTGTGTTAAACACTAATTAACAGTAGAATCTATCGAATCAAACGCCAGGCCGCAATCTAGCGTTCAGCTGCACCGCACACACTTCATGGCCCTGTATCCATGAGGTGATGAATGGATACATCATCAAAACTATGATTTGTGCACCTTGTGAAACACATGATCCAGCGGCAGATAATTTCGGCATAATAGTGTCTCAACCTTGCAAGATACAGTCACAAACATTTACAGGTGTGTGTTTAGGATCAAAATGAAGGCCAAGTTCGAAGATGAGGTTGATGACGTAATTACAGGTCATTCTATTTCTTGGGGGACGATTGAAATCATTAAATTTAAAGAAATTATAGCGTGACCGTTGAGATGGTATTGCGATGACAAAATCCGCTGCCGACAGATATATTAAAACAAAAACTATAGTTACGCTACGCGGCTGGTATAGAAAAAGAATTATGAAAAAATATAAAAAAGAACAGATATTGAATTAGTACTGAGTACATATATGGTTACATAAAAAATGATACAAATATACTTAATTTATAAATGCCCAAGACCCCTCTTTATCGAAAATTGAGTTAGAACAACAATTAGTAAACAGTAGTTGACCTAGGAATGTTATGCAAAACAGCCTACATCCTGTCAAGGGGAACTTGGGTTGCATCATGGGATCTGTTTCACAAGATTCTGCCTTGGATATCGCACAGGGAATGATGAAAATGTTTGTGGATATCGCACAAGGGGATGATGAAAAGGTTCGTGGATATCGCACAGGGGTGATGAAAAGGTTTGTGGATATCGCATAGGGGATGATGAAAAGGTTCGTGAATATCGCACAAGGGGATGATGAAAAGGTTCGTGGATATCGCACAGGGGTGATAAAAAGGTTTGTGGATATCGCATAGGGGATGATGAAAACGTTCGTGGATATCGCACAAGGGGATGATGAAAAGGTTCGTGGATATCGCACACGGGATGATGAAAAGGTTCGTGGATATCGCACAGGGGATGATGATAGGGTTCGTGGATATCGCACAGGGGATGATATAAAGGTTCGTGGATATCGCACAGGGGATGATGAAAAGGTTCGTGAATATCGCACAGGGGATGATGCAAAGGTTCGTGGATATCGCACAGGGAATTATGAAATAGTTCGTGGATATCGCACAGGAGATGATGAAAAGGTTCGTAGTGGAAAGAGGATGCTAGTGGAAAGAGGATGCTGCTAGTAGTAGTACAGCCAAACATTTCACTACACCGTACCCCCATCGTCATGTGGAGGTGATTTTGTAATCTGGACCATGAAATGCGGCTGTCATTTTACGGTGGGAACAAACCACTATTTTCC
>JAVCKS010002113.1:4023-19679 GCA_032273685.1 Pteraster tesselatus | reverse complement strand
AAAACTTGTTGACAAAATATTTGAATTTCTGGTTGAAAGCATCCCTTAAGAAAACGGTATACATTAGAGGTCAGTTGTCAAAGGTCAGATATTACAAGTCAAAGGTCAGATTCCAGGGGTCAAAAATCATAGTTCAGACACCAAAAGTAGCACGATCAGGTTTACCTTTTAAAACTTTCCAACTTTTCGGAGGTAAAATTTATACTTAATTTATCATTTTTAAGAAAAAGCGCCTGCCTTATGCAATTCACACCGCTTTTATCTATCTAAAATGTGTTTTGGTTTTTATTTTAAGCCATTACAGGCGGCCGAAAAATCAGAAAGGCACTTAATTGGACAGTTTTAATCATATGACCTGATCACATACTACAAAGGTCACAGTTCATTTCTCTTTACTCCAATGATGTTTTCATGCTTGAGCTCTTGCAGCAGTTTGATTTCTCGGAGTGCTGTCCTGTTAACACCATCTTTTGCCTCACTTCGATGACCAAGTTTGATCTAAGAACAAAACCCCAACAATTAGTACTTTATGCTTGCATTGGGGATGTACATCATTATACACAGTCTAATCATTAAGAATAATGTAAAACTAAGGTTATTCGTTTGAACTTTAATTTCAAGGGAAAGTGGCGGTTAGAGACTAGGCCTAATCCCTAATTACCTTTTTTACTGCGACGATTTGGTTTTCGGCTTCAATATCCCTCGCTTTATAAACCGTGGCAAACTGTAATTTTAAATAACATCATGATGATTTAAGTTTACATAACCCTAAAACCAGTAACCCTATTGAACTCAATATTCCTGGTACTACTTCTAATATTACTCACTACTAAGTAGTAGTACTAGTACGGCAGAAGTTTGGCAGTGCTACAACTACCGTAAACTACAAAATATTAGAAAGTACAAACTGAAACTCAACGGCACAAATCATGAAATAACATTCTTCCTTTTCTGGGCACATTTTCCTGTCACTATTGATTATACCTCGTTGGTTTACCTTAAAGATCTAGGAATAAACGGGCCTACCTGTCCTTCTCCAAGAAACTCAATCTTTTCGTATCTTTTAGAACGGTCTTCAGCAAGAATACTTCTTGCATTTGTTGCCATTTTAAAAATCCAAACCTACTGCTTGCGCGCATGGCGCCCGCAGTATGTTGAATTTTGTGGTTGTTGTTGAAACACTGGAGGGCGCCCCAGAAAATCACAACTTCTCAATTAGAGGGGGGGGAGTGTTTCCGGCCGCCAACATCGATGCAGTGTGATGCTGAGGCGCGCGGACGGGAAAGTTTGCCGTTTTGTATTACAATTAAATAAACATAAATTATATCAGAATTACCATCCCAAAATGTACATAAATATTATTTCTAATAAGCTTAGTATCATTATTCCTAACAATAGTATTATATGGACCCCTACTGACATAAATGGATGCGTCCAATAGCGGAGCCAACCACCGGCGCGCGCGGCACCGAGGGCAGAGGTCGTATTATTTATTTTGTAAACTTTTTAGAAACTTTGTAACAAGTCCGACATGTTTTATCGCTAGTTCAGCTGGCGGGTGCGCATTGTACAGGCTCAAAAATTGTTGTCTTCGTTCAATAGTTTGTGTAAAAGTACGTTTTTAGCATCTTTTTGAATAGAAATCCTAATAGGAATATACAATCTAGATATTAATATACAGAAAGTGTCAAAAAGTGAAATCATAATTGCCTAAATAATTGCCTTTTAAAATTTTAGTTTGGTCTTAGACGTAGGCCTACTGAAAAAATAAGGTTGTGTGACTTTAATCTTTATTATGCCTCTTCTATCACTCATGACAGGACATATTTGCAGTACAGCCTCAGCTACATACATGTGCTACTAGTAGTAGTAGTACTACCCAAGATAATAATGACAGACCCCTGCTACAACAAGACAGCTGGATGTGAACCTGAACATTTGGAACACTGGAACCCGGAAACACTCGTCACTGATCTTTCTCCATCAAACAAATTTGACGAGGCTGATTCTGAGATACTTGAAGATGGAACGTCTTCAAAAGGTACAAGATATGCGGCAAATAACAGTTAGCTTACCCCTAGGGGCTTACCCCTAGGGTCTGTATCAATCATATCCTTGGTTGATAAATGCAGTTATTGTTTACCACAAGGGTCTAATTGATCCTTTAGGAGAAGATATAGCCTGTCTATGGTCTTTATTTATTATATTCTTCAATTGAGGAAGGTGGTTGAAACAGTTACCATATAGGTCTGTATCATTATCCTTCAAGCCAAGGTGTAATTCTGTTACTGTTGAGGTACTATATGTGTGTCCCACCTAGCAACATATTTATCTTTATGTAGCAGCAGTACATCTTTCGCAGTCTATGAACTCGGATGATTTCCTCTTCAAAGAACTTGACTGCCTAGATAGTCTTCCACACGTTGTGGAGAATCTATCTCATGCACAGAAACAACAGGATACTGAAATTGAGGACTACCATAGGATGCTTCATAATGTGAAGGTAATAGTGCTCCTACTACTAGGATGACCAGTCTTAACGAGATTTGGTAAAATCAAAAATTTATGGTATTTCTAAATTCATTAGAGACAGTTTTATACAACGGTATAACTTGGAGGCTCCACAATCTATACAGCGCTATATAATGGTAGTTGACACTTGGCGTTTGGTTAACCATTACAATCAAACAGAGCTGTTATCTCTACCAAGGAGAACATTCCGGTTAATACATTTGTGACCCGCTCTGCAAAAATGAGTCTCATGTCGCAAAACCATCATTTTGGCTTATAGTATAATTTATCCAACGATTTACACTTATTATAACCTAGAGTGTTTTTTTGTTCAAGAGATCTTTTTTACCAAAAATCTATACTTATATAAAGCTTTCAGTGACTCATTTTTGCAGATTGAAACAGCTTTCTGACTCCTTAAGCAATACTAACAACAGCCATATGGTATTTCTCTTCTTTATTTTGGTGGTGACTTCCAGGAAAGACTACAGAAAGGTAAGTTTTAACGACATACTGTATTGATGTTCAGGGCGTACCTAAAACCTTAAAAAGGCTCAAACATTACGACAAAATAACATTCAAATTTTGAACATTTTAAAACATTCAACGGGAACAAATATCAGATGTTCTCATACAAAAATGGATAAATTGGGGAAGTATTAATCCTAATACATGTGCATGTAGTAATACCAAACAACTACAAGATATTGTTTCCCCATTTGGCAGAGACAGAGATGCTTCGAGATCTACAAGATGAAGTGGGTATGTTGAGGAGGGATGTATGCTTAGCTGAGGAAGATTGCTCTTTAGTGTCTCAACGTTGTAACAAAATACAGATTGGTGAGTTATTGACAAGATGCAGCAGACATGGGGATATGTGACTACAAAAATGACTCGCATATCACAAAACCATTCAAGTATAATTTATCTAAGGATTTTTTGGTTCAGAAGATGAGGCAATCGGTGTCTGACCTATGTCAACTGAAGCTGGTATTGTGCTGTTTACGTTCACATGCGTGGACAAATTTCCAATTAATAATATTTGTGTTGGAACTTTTCTTAGAACCGGTCGCTTTCTGTTGTCGATAGATTAGAATGTCCAACTGTATTTGTCAGCAAAAGTTGTGCCTAAATTTAGGGTTTTTCCGTGATTTTTGGGGTTCCCCTTGTTGCTGCCGTGCTTGTTCCTATAGATAAAGAGATTTTCCTCATAGGGTGCGCCCAATTATAAGATGACCCCCCTACTGGTAGCAGCGCCGTTATGTAATCTTAACCGCTTGATGCTTCACAGATCTTGACACAGCTCTGATGGACAATTTTCAAAACATGAAAGAACATCGTACCGTTGAAAAGAAGATGATCATTGATGACAGGTACGATAAGATAGCCTGCAAAGTTACAAATGCATGCTTTGTATCACGGCTCAAAATGCAAGAAAACACTATTTTAAGATTTCATCAATGATCGTCATTGTTAACACACTGCTATTGTTTATCTGTCTTTTACCGTGAGCTAAGATAATGTTTATTTTGTAGTACTACCAGACTCCACACGGCTAAATGATAATGATAACTTAAAAGCCCATTCACCCAAGATTCTTTCTCGACAACCTCAGCTAGTATCCTATCTTTACAAGCGAACAATGGTGTGCACGTCTCTTATTCGGGTAATCTAGGCTGTTTTCCAAGTACCACGACAAGATGAACAAACATCGCCAGCTGGTACATGAGGTAGAATCAAGCACAGCACTCCACAAGGAGGTGAAGCAACAACGGACGAAAATAAACAGCGTACAGGAAGAGAGTAAGTAGACTAAATCAAATCACTCATTGCTATAAGGAGGTGTACCAGTAGACGAACCGGCAACAGTAGAAAGCAATGCTGGTGGTGTGTTATTTACTATCAAGAGATATTTCACCACAAGGGTCTGTATCAGAAGCTGATCTAGTTTTAGGCACACCTCGGGGGTCTGTGATGGGCTTATGTAGTGACAGGAGTTAAAATGCTTGCTATCTGGTAGAGGAAGCCATGACAAGAGACTTAGCCACCAATACTAACCAGAACACAGACCAGAACCCTCAAGGCGAGGTTAAGACATTGATGGAGACGAGAGATCGTCTAGTAGCCTGCATCGAAGAGATGACAAAACAGGTATTGGCAAAATGATTCTGGCTTGGTGAACTGTATACCTGTGTATACCTAACAAACTGGGTGCCCAACTACCCTAAAGTAGGGGCTATATGCCCAGCTTCCCTACGGTAGGGCTAGGCCCATTGCCTGGAAATTGGTGCTTAGCTGCCCTATGGTAGAACTAGGCCCCATTGCCTCTATTAACCATAGCTACAGCTTAACATCACCATAACAATAGCTCTATAACGTTTTGGCCATGGTTCATGTCTCCTGCAGCTCAAGGATGAAACAAGCAAGCATGCCTGCGTGAGCCAAGATATTCAAGTTCTGCATGTAGGTTAAAACCCACTCTCTACGGTTCGTTTAAGATTTTTAAGGGCTGTACTGTAGTTTTATTCCTGGAGAGGTTTACTACACCTGATCTGGTAACATCCGACATCCATCGTGTCCCCTCCCCCTCACCCCTTCCCACCTCACCCCCAAGGAATACCAACACCGATTTGTTTGTCGTATAGAAACGTAACAATGCCCAGCGGACGCGCTTGAAGCGACAACTCAAAGAGGCCCAACAGAGGAATTACCAATGGCAGGATGAGGCTCGGCAGTTGGAAGGTACGATCCGCCGACTGAGAGAGGTAACGGAAGAATAGCCGTCATGAATCTTAGCTGACAACCAAGGCCGGCTGGGTGGTACACGTATATGCATTGTGAAGGGTTGCCCCAGGGCCAAGGGTTGCCCCAGGCAAAGGGTTTGCCCCAGCCCTAAAATATCCATTGAAATGCATTTTCAGAAAATGTTACATAATAAAACAGCACATTCTTTAATCATTTAAAGGTCAAGTTTACTTGCTTCCACTACAAATATTTAGTGTTTTTCTCCCCTGGGGTTCCAAGGTCCAAGTTCAAGTCGGGCAAGTTCAAAACTAAACAAAAACAAAAATTAAACTTTGTTATTAGTGATAATATGCAGTTTATAAATAGCGGGTCACATATAAATCAGCCCAGGATTTCCTAGCCACGATATATCCACTAAACTACGGGGTAATTGCTAAGTTACTGTTGACTTTTATCATACAAAGACGACAATAGGTCTGATGCTGGAAAGTATCACTTTTTTCAAAAGTTTGTTTGACGTTCACTTTGAAATTTAATGTTGAAAATGTTTTGGACAATATTAATAAAGAATACTTTAAACGCTTGTGTAAATAATCTGTACAAATTTATTTTGTTTAAAAAAAAAGAAAGTATAAAACAGTTTAATATTATTGATTTATGCATAATTATACCACACGTATGTACAATTTAAAACATATCCAAGACGAATAAAGCCCGTACAATAAAGCTACCGAATCGGCTACATCAGGCCATGCACCAACTATACTGTTGGGGTACCTGTGGTTGTATTTTCGAATTAATTTAAATGTTAAGACCAACATTTTAAATATTTAAATAAAAATAGTAACACAATATATATGGTGTCCTTACCGATACAACAGGGGACAATTTCAGCCATGGTTGCCAAATTTTTGGACACCCAGGTAACGAAGATGAGTAGGGAAGTCTTAAAACATTACTTGAGAATTAATGACGCAGTAGATGTTTGGGTCTAGGAAAGCAGCGATTGTCAATATGGGCAATCATCTTTCTGAATACAGGATGCCTGTATTCAGCTACATGTGCAAATTTATGCCTTGCCTTCAAAATGCTAGAAGTTCAATTTCTTGTTTTGGCATTACCAACTAAACTGAAAATATTTATAGGGATGAAGTATTCATCTTCACATTCTGCGTTATTTATCTTTATAAACAAAAAATTCACAAACTTAATGCGACAGGAGAATTCTGACAGAAATAAAAAGAAATTAGATACAATCAATTTATCTGAATGTTTGTAAACGTAAAAATATTTACAATAAAATTGATACATGGATGTTATAAAATGAACGCACAAGCTTTTAGGCAGCCAGCCGTGCAGCCGTGTTTAGCACGACCAAATCAAAAAAAATCACGGCCTATTTTCGTTTTGGGTGTTTTTTTTTACTTTTGTTTTTTTAAATGTATCTTTTGCTTTAAATACTTTGTCAATCGTCATCATTGATACGTTAATGTACTGTACATCTTTATAGCATGTACATGTAACTAGGTGCAAGTGAATGGACCATTGGTTGTAAAATCTTGCGCTATGCCACGGATCACAATTTTCTACATCACAAAATTTGACATGCACAGCCTGTTTCACTAATCCTACCTAAAAGCTTGTGAATGCATACAATTTACGTTTATCGGATATTATAATACATGGAACTATACTGTTTAAAATCAATAACAAGAACGATTAGGAAATCCACAGAACTCACTAACAGTCTCAAATTGTTTATCATGAAAGTGAACATAATACAGAAGCACCACATATTATTTTTATTATTTGTTACTAATTATTTTTTCAAATTTATTATTGTCAACGCTGTCGACACTGTCCACACTGTCATCACTTGATTGTACATTTGCATAAAATAAGGTGGCTAAATTACTAACGCATAGTTTCTGTTGGCATGACAACTGGTTGTAAACATTGGAACAAGGCGGTACCACTCTGCTAGTCAGTCATGTAAAATTATTTCACAAACCTAACATCACCAATCACCACGGGGTTTGGGGGGGGGGGGGGGTGGTTACCATTATCACTCCTGCAGATCAAACTTGAAACTTGGCATGTACACCCCCGTTCACGGCCGTACCATTAGACTTTGGTGCATAGCCCGTTGACTGGTTGGAGTTGTTCATGTTGGGAACCGGGGGTGGTGGGGGTGGTGTTGGCGCCCCCGAAGGCACAGCCGCCACACCATTCTGCACCGACCGGCCCCGTTTGGGTACTGAATATGGGGATTTGGGCGGGGTGTCCGGTTCAATGATCGGCGCCGAACGGGCATTCAGCGTGGCGTAGTAATCGCTGTACTGCGACAAACTAGGGATGCGGATCAGGTGATCGGGACTGTCGGAGTCAATGTGGTCGGTGTAGGTAGCGTTGGACCCGCCGTGGAATTGCATGTCGGGCGTGGCCTCGTCCTCTTCGAAGGCTCGGTTCAGGTGGGAGAAGTTGGACAGGGGGCCGGTGTCCGCCTTGTCCGCCTTGCTGTGTTTTTCCTGCCGGGTATTGTTGATGGTCCGGTAGATGTAGACCCCCGCTAGGACCAGGACCAGGAGTAGGATGAGGCCGCCTGCTGCTGATATGACAGCAATCAGGGTGGGGGTCCACGGGGAGGTATTGGGCTCGAACTTCTCTCCACCTAGAAGCAGAATAAACAGGAATAAACAGGATTAAACACTAGAACTTACCACTTTCTGTTGATGACTACCGCGGTGCACAAGTTTTGGTGTATGTTTTTCATAGTTATCGCTTCAATTTCCACATTCATGCATGAATATTTTGGTACTACGTTCAACGCATTCACTTTTAACCGATTGTTTTTTCTGTTCTTAACATAAGAACCGTGGCCGTGGACATATCGGTTTCCAAAAAGAATTGATGTTGCTAACATTTATTTATTGTCCGCTTACATTTCCTGCTCATTAGCCTACCGGATAAACTCAACCGATATACTTACAGTGGTCTTTGCTATAGGCCCCGACCAATAAGACGTTCGAGCCCTCTGGGCAGGCGATGCACGTATCTTGCTCGATTTGGTTCTGATAGGTGTTCAACGGGCAGTAGTCGCAGCTATTACCATCGGCATTGTGAAAGGTACCCGGTGGGCAGGATACTAGACAGCGGAAGGGAATTAACAAGAACCACAGTGTTGAGAAAAACGATCGTAATGCTTGAACAAACATTGGGAAACTAACTTAAATTCCGCTAGTATGTTACAAGTTTTACAGCCATCCTATAGGAAAATGCATTCGTTTTTAATTGTCTAGTTTCCAAAATACACACTGTAATATCAACTTGGGAAAATTACCACATTCAGTTGCACATTGAGAAATTTCAAATTTTTTCAAATTAGTAGAAATATACCTTTCTAATGGTACATGTATGTAACGCTTGGGGGTTTGACCATCAGTATGCACACTAGAGCATGTGAAAGACATGAGCTCCACCATTAAGTAAACATTACAATTACGAGGGAAAACAGACTTTGAAGATCAATCATGCAGTTCAGAAAAATGTACGTTTATTTTCATAGAACTACCTTTTCTGATCATACATTTTGATAATATAACTTTAGGACACGATAGAATAAAAGGTTAGCATCTGAACAAGTAAATGTTTTAAATCGATTACCTGTTCAAATTTTGACGTTCATTTAAAAAACAAATCAGCTGATTTAGTTTGGGAGGTCATGTTCTCAAAGATATTTCAGAGATTAGCATCGAAGATCAGTATCTGCTTTCTGTGCTTTGTTTTCATCCGGTGTAATACCAAAAGAAAAAGGGGGAAAATCCTTTACTTACAGCATCCATCCTGTGTTGAAATCTGACCAGTGCGGCAGACCCATGAGGTACCGAAAACACTAGGCACTTCAGCAGTATTATTTGTAGTCTCACCACCAACCAGCACGGACAGCCGACCGGAGACAGACGCAGCTATCACCACAGACACATCCTCTTCTAATCTCATCAGTACGCTGTCCACCGTATCCCCCTCAGCCGTCTCGCTCGTGATCTTTACGTCGGTGGTCAAGTCCACAAGAGCACGTCTCCTTCTACCGGTCGCAGGCGACTCCACACACATTATGTCAATCTCGCACACAGCCGACACGCAGGCACCTTCGGCTTCAAGGGATGCCCGCAGGCTTGACGTAACCGCATCGTTGAACATGACGGAACCGCAGGGAATTAAATCACCAATTCGGAATTTGATAGCGATGTTTTGGGAAACACCGTGACCTGGTTTGTGAGCTGCAGAAAAAACAACAAAAAGACGGGACTAAATTCGGGTACGATTGTACGGATACTGAATTAACAATGAACCCATCCAAAATGTCAATCTCTCATTGTAAGAGTAAAATTGAGTTCAGTTTTATTTAAAATGCATATTCTCATTCTCATTTCATGATAGACGTCATGTCTTCTACAAGCCATGTGTTAACCACCCTCAAGTGTTACATACCATCAGAAAACTCGGTTTCTACTAAAGCCGGAAATACCCAAATCCAGAATGTTCTCAATTTGAGAATTTCGTGACACAGTCAATACAATAGCAACTTCAAATTCACTCACGAACGCAGACGTCGGGGTTGGGTCTGGGCATCCAGAAAGCTGCGTCCGACGTGTACGTGCACGTATGAAGGCTGTCACCCACGGTGTTGCCGAAACCTGGATCACAGTCGATGTCACACTCCCGGGAATCTTGGACGACACGACAGCTAGTTTGACCCTGACTTGGCCCTGGAAACTCAGGACAGTCCGCGACTAAAATCAACAAAGAACAAAAATTCATTTAAAAAAACCAAAAAAACATGTTGCTTGTTAGATAATAATAGACCCTATCAGTGGCCATCTTGTAGGCACAGATTACAGACTTATAACAACAACACCGTACAAATTTCATCACCAAAGGATTGTGCTCAACAAACATCTGCGGTCGGTAGCACGCTGTCGCAAATGCGAAGTTAGAGCTGCTGTAATGGTTTGCCAAGGGAGCTAAGTTTGAGATCAATTGTCTGTCTGATGTAATCTACAGTCATAATGCCATGCACCTCGTGTACAGGGGGTGTGCTGAATATCGTTCAAGAAACTATTGGACAATGTTTGCCTCTCCACTGCCAACAGTTGTTCGTCGTTTGCCCGGCAGAGGGGCGTTCCCGAATTGTGTCTAACGCCCCTCTGCCGGGAAAGTGACGTGTTGTTTTCCCTACAGATTACACTCAATAAGTACTACATGCCTAAACATGTATTATCTATCTACCTTTTCGATACACAGCCACGAAAAACTGACAATCTTCAACATTGTCAAAAGTATCTGTAACTCTTGCAATGACTGTCTGGTTAGAGTTGAGGGCTTGAAACTGGTCTTCCATAGAGGGCATGTATTCGATGGGTCCTGACAGGGCTAAGTTATCGGTAGCAGTAGCGGGCACCCATTGGACGGTTGTCGATGGTGCAGTCGTGATGACAGAGAAAGAATTGGGACAGGTCAGCTGTGGTTTCTCATCATCTGTAAGTCAAGCAGTTACTGAGTCAATCAATCAAGGAGTTACTGAGTCAATCAATCAATCAATCAATCAGTCAAGCCGTTACTGAGTCAATCAATCAATCAATCAGTCAGTCAAGCAGTCAAGCAGTCTGTGAATCAGTCAATGAATCAATGAATCAATGAATCAATGAATCAATCAGTCAAGCAGTTACTGAATCAATCAATCAGCCAGCCAAGCAGTTACTGAGTCAATCAATCAATCAATCAATCAGTCAAGCAGTTACTGAGTCAATCAATCAATCAGTCAAGCAGTTACTGAGTCAATCATTCAAGCAGTCAAGCAGTCTGTGAATCAGTCAAGCAGCCAAGCAGTCTGTGAATCAGTCAATGAATCAATGAATCAATGAATCAATGAATCAATGAATCAATGAATCAGTCAGTCAAGCAGTTACTGAGTCAATCAATCAATCAATCAATCAGTCAAGCAGTTACTGAGTCAATCAATCAATCAATCAATCAATCAGTCAATCAGTTACTGAGTCAATCAATCAATCAATCAATCAATCAGTCAAGCAGTTACTGAGTCAATCAATCAATCAGTCAAGCAGTCTGTGAATCAGTCAAGCAGCCAAGCAGTCTGTGAATCAGTCAATGAATCAATGAATCAATTAATTCAATGAATCAATCAATCAATCAGTCAGTCAAGCAGTTACTGAGTCAATCAATCAGTCAAGCAGTTACTGAATCAGTAAGGCAGTCAATAAATCAGTCAATAAATCAATGAATCAATCAATCAGTCAAGCAGTCTATGAATCAGTCAATGAATCAATCAATCAATAACTCAGTTCTAACCATAGATCCTCACGGTGAACACACACTGGACAGGAAGACCGTCCCCATCGGTCGCCATTAGGGTAATCGTCTTCGGTGTGCGGTATTCTTCAGAGAATGGGATCACAGTTGGAAACGTCAGTGACGCGTCGTCAACGTTAATCACCGTTAACTGATTGTTGGAGCTGTCCGTGGCGGTGATGTCCAGATCTATCATGGCCATGTTGGAACCGGGCAAGAGAGGAAACTGTAGATTCTCGCCCTCGGGACACCCAGAGATTGTTGGTGGGACGTCTGTATGGATGGATATTGAAAAGAATTTAATGCTAGGCAGGGTGTATTTACGTCAGGGTGTAATTTGTGTCAGGGTGTGTTTGCGTTAGGATGTATTTGCGTCAGGATGCATTTGCGTCGTATCCTTCGAGAGGAAGATGGTGTACATAAAGTGGATCTGTCTGTATTATAAAAGACAAAACGTTAATTACAGTTTTAGAAGTGCGATAAAAAAGTTGAAAGAAAACGAAGTCTGGTAGGGACCCAACATCTAATTTACATGTTCAGAACATGTCTTTTTAAATTGTGTATTTCAGTTGTTCATGTCTCTGGCTTAGTCGCTCTCATGCTGGTAGGGGCAAGGGATTAGGATACCGTAACCTTCACAAAGGAAGTGGTGCCAGGAAGGGCATCGGTTATAGAACTTTACAGCCTACCACAAGGGTCTGTACATGATGACTGCACCAGCACAGCCATGAGCCTGATGGGCCAACCACTATAATAACAGGGAAGATAGCCCTAAAACGTCTTCGTTTTCTTTAGCTTAGGGGGTTCTGGGGGAAATGCTCACTGGATTAATATGATCGCAGCAAGAATGGTTGTACTTACTCAAAGCAGTTTCGCAATTCATTCCTGTATACTCGTCCGGACACAGACAACTTGCCTGCTGGCTGTCGACAATTATACAGCTGCCACCATTGTGACAGATGAAAACATCGCAAGGATCTATTGAAGACGAAGAACAAGAAATGAACAAAGTTTCAGTTTGGTGGGTGGATGCATCACACTCTCTACTCCTACAGCTTCGGGGTTTAGGGTTCAAGGTTCAGGGTTCGAAGCCCGTTGTGTTCATTCTGTTTTTGCCAAGATACTGATTCGATTTAAGCTTAGATCTTAAGAGAGAATTATAATGTTGAAATGATAATTTGTTGGCGCATTAGTTTTAGATTGATTCAAATAAAAGAAATCTATCCACGGGATAATTGTATTTTCTTGTATTGCTGCCCAGCCATCCAACTACCCATACAAGGATTTGTCTATTCCATAAGCTAATCAACAAGGGGAAATCTACCAAAATATTATTTAACGTTTGACATTTTTCCCAGGTGAATTGGGTCTGAAACTGAACAGTACATATTTAACCCGAAGCGCCTCTCTCTATCAAGGCGTATCAATTGGCACCAGGGAAAATGGTACCCTGCAATGGACGAGCATCTTGGGTATCTGAGGTGGTTCAAGCTACAGGAACAATCCTGCAGCAATACCTTGAGGTATGTAAGCTACTGCAGGTTCTGTGCACATTTTGGACACAAATGGTTTTTATAATGTGTCCACCTGGATTATTCTCTTCAAGGATTGTGATTTCAGACCCCCTCTCAGACCCAATAAACTGTACCAAGCTGTCTCGCTCAAAGAAAAAATAATAAAAAGAACTCTATGCACTTAATGACGTAGCTAGGAGATGTCTTTCATTTTTGTTCAGCGATCAGTCACTTTTTCAAACAACTTACCTCCGATATACACGGAGCAATCGATGCCTGTGTACATATTGTCACAGACACAGATGAAGCCAATGTCTAGGTTAACGCTGCAGTTTCCATTGATACACGGGCCTGGCTGGCACGGATCTATAGAGAGGAAATATATAAAGCAGATGGAAACGCTGGGAAAATGTCCGGAGTTTAAAAACAAAATGTCAACTCTGTCACAGACAGACGGAGGAACAGAGACAAGGAATTTGACAAGGAATAGCTTGTATAAGTGTTTCTGTTTTTTAAAAAGCCATGCTGGATACATCTTGCCGAAAGGGAATGCTTGGTGTAAGAAAATCACACGATAGGATAATATTACGTTGTACATGGCCTCAATGGATGAAACTTACTTGTATACAATTGACAGTTTGATCCTAAATACACAATTCGACACGTGCATGTATATGTGCCGTCACCCACTCGATTGCAGGTACCTCCATTCAGACAGGGGTTGGGGCTGGCACACGATATATCTACAACATTCAGGGGAAAAAAAAAACAAGAAAAAAAACCTCAAATTTGATAAAAATTTGTACACTGGGAATCGATGCCTCGCTGTGATCGTCCAAACATTACCTTGCGTTTCACAGTTGTTGCCATAGAAACCCTCCATACACTGGCAGGTGTAGATAAAGCCTGATATTGACTGGCAGTTACCTCCATTCCTACAGGGGTTGGTAGTGCATGGATCCACTGCGAAAATATAATTCATAACTATACAACAGATCTATAGTAATAACATATTCATTATGAGGGCAATAGTGCAAACCTATTACTCGTAGCATTTTAAGCTACCAATATTTCACCATTCCATCAGGTAGTTTATTCGATGAAGATATAAGTCTGGGGAATATAGATCTTTTTGGAGACGCAAGATTACACCTAGGGTTAGTCCAAAATTGAGGAAAGATTATGCACAGCACCTGAAAAGTATTATGTTTTTTTTTCATTTTAAAATTCAGACCTATTCTTTCAGAGAATGTGGAGTCTAATTATGGATGTCCAAAGCCGGCTTATACAGCTGTAGACTTACCCGGTGTTTGGCAGTAGTCACCGGTGTACAAGCCAGAACACAAACATGCTGCTGAGCCATCAGTTACATAGCAGGAGCCACCATTCATGCAGAGATTCATCCTGTCACATGGATTCACTGTTTCAACAATAGTTACAGTTTAGTTCCAACGCCAATATCGAACCATTGTTTTCAAGGTGCAGCAGTACTTTTCTCGCCTACACCGCTAAGGACCCGGTTCGAACCCCAGACTGACCCTTGCGAGTGGAGCCCCCGATTTCTTCTGCGGCATTTTTTCACAAAAACTAACCTTGTACTAAGGATCAAAGGATCTAATACAGACCCTTGTGATAAGGCTCAAACTGTATCGATCACCTCTATCAACCACCTCGTGACTGATACAAGCCTTGTATGGATTTGTTGTTATGGTAAATTACATTTTTTGTTATGAAGGTCCATTTGGGAAAAAATGTCAAATAGTGCTTACTTTTTTTTTAAAGTCGTTTTCGCTTTCTAAAATCGCAACTGTATTAAAACGTGATGTCTTTGTCTTGAATTTTACACATACATTTACAAATACAGGAAACATACCTTGTGTTTGACATCGAGGTCCGGTATATTGAGGAGGACACTGGCAGTTATAAGTATTCACGGAATCCGACGTACAGGTACCTTCATTCATGCAAGGGCTAGAGTCACATAGATTCACTAAAGAAAAACACCACACAATTGGATGTTTAAGTACCGGATATTTGAAAATATCCAAGGACGCATCTATTTTACTTGGTGCCCGATTTTAGCGTGTGCATTAATTTTGGGAGAATAGCATTGGGCAGGGTTATTTTCCTCCAAGCGTAAAGCAAAAAAACCACAGTCATCAGCTTCTTCAACTATTGGACAGTCATGCTTCATGACGAACAATGAAACCGAGTTATAAGTATACCTTGTGTTTGACATCGAGGTCCGGTATATTGAGGAGGACACTGGCAGTTATAATTTGTTGTACCGAAAACCGACGTGCAGGTACCTTCATTCATGCAAGGGCTAGAGTCACATAGATTCACTGAAGAAAAACACCACACAATTGGATGTTTAAGTACCGGATATTTGAAAATATCCAAGGACGCATCTATTTTATTTGGTGCCCGATTTTAGCGTGTGCATTAATTTTGGGAGAATAGCATTGGGCAGGGTTATTTTTCTCCAAGCGTAAAGCAAAAAAACCACAGTCATCA
>JAVCKS010002112.1:14789-37594 GCA_032273685.1 Pteraster tesselatus | reverse complement strand
TGTTAAATTCGCGATAATATGCAATTCGCGAAATTCGCGAAAATAAAACCCTCGCGAAAATAACAGCTTATACAGTATTCTTTTTGAGTATTTCTGAATAGATTTTGTTTGTACGAGGCGTAACAAAAATGTTAACAAGTATGACTGGATATTTATGATGACAATAACTAAATTTGGAACATTTAGGGTGACCACTTATTTATAACCAAGATCCATCTCAATAACTGTCCAGCACCCTTAATAGGTGCTGGTGTACATTTATCTCTGTTTGTCCTTAGAAATGGCTATTTCATCAAATCCCAACCAAGTTATTGAAATATTTTATGTAAGCAATTTATCAGGATTGTGTAAAGATAGTAAAATTCCATCCAATTTCTCTGTTGCACGTTTTATTACTTGTATTCTGCCAACATATTGGGTGTAATGATTCATTAGACTCAAGTATTGTTTCTATGTTTTTACTACACATTTCTTGGACCTCCACATTAACTTGAAAAACATCTACACAAGCCAACGCAAGCTACCTTTTTATGTTGATCTCCATTGTAATGTAAATATATTAAATCTATATCGTTCATTTCAGAATGTGTAGTATTATTTAATACTGAATGAACGAGTCACGCAGGTGTGTAAAATCTCTTTCCATTATGTTGGCCCATTTTGGCTTGTAAACTACCTCGAAAAAGATAAAGTTACAAAAAAAAAGTTATACTCAGGGATATATGTATTTACAGTTTATTACGGTGAGAAAACAGATTGAAAAGATAAAAATGTACATAGTTTAAATATATTCAATGTCTTGTGTGGAGAAGATGTGTGTTTCTCGTTATAAGAAATGATAGATTGTGTAACCAGGTGCACTTTATAGAATTAGATGTAATTAAATATACTGAATAGTAAGGATTATTAATACTTGTAGCATTATACAGTAAACTAACTATGAGGTCAGTAGCATAGGTGTATTATTATGGAGAGGTTTTGAGTTGCTGGAAAACGCAGCGTCTATGGAGGCCTAGAAACCCATGGGAAAATAGGCATGTGCTATTAAAGGAATACTATCCCTGGATTAAAACTTGTCTTATATAGCCGTATCAACTGCCATTTGAGCTTATAACGATGTTCTCAAATGCACTACCTTCTCAAATGCACTACCTTTACAGGTAATACAGTCAAATAACTCCGGCTGCTTGACTTTCCAAACATTCTACTGCACACAATCTACAATAGGGAACAATAAGGCAAGGAGCAGTGTTGAAACCATAACATGATAACGAACAATGGCAGTGAATTGGAAAACTTAGAGAGCGACGTGACAGCCAAGCTTACTACACATGGTGAACAAAAAACCGTGACACTGTCCATATAAAGTTTTTTGATAAATATTTATGACTTATTTATTGAAATATGTTTTTCTCCGATGATAGTATTCTTTTAACTTCTTAGAGAGTCATGTATTTCATAAGACCTCGCATCCGGATTCTGTCAAAACAGCAGCACGAACCGTGATGTTCGTTTAAATTTGCGTTCATGAAGCATTTTTTGATATGCATGCACATGATGCAAGGGGCCATCTTTAGACTAAATCATCAACATGGCATCACTTACTCAATAGCCCTGGATGTGATATTTCAAAGTGATGACATTCTGTTGATTAGTCAGCCAACTATTGACCAACCGCCATGCAGATTTTGGATGCGGTGTGTTAACCCATATGTGCCTAACTACGGGATAACCCGTACACCAAGCAATGGCCATAAACAATATAAACGGTGCTTAAGGAATCTTAGGGCTCAGGCACATATGGGTTACATATATGCAGCGATTTGTTACAATTTGGAGATTGGGACATGGCTGAATGATAATTGTAAACGTGGCCAAACAGAAACAAAATTACGGTTCACAGTGAACTCTCGATATGAAACGGTACCTGTGTAAAAGTAGTTTTAGTGCCCGCCCTACAAGATGTCCACTATTTGATAAGTCTGTTGTTAAATGATGTTTTCGATAACCGAGTGGGAACGGCAGAAAAACTACATTTAGGAATACTGACAATGAGTCACTGTAACCATTTAAATTCAGGTGAAACACAACTTAAGTTGCAATGATTGATGAAATGGTTCATCCAAAAGTTATTCTTAAATAATGATGATAATAATAAGACAAATCAGGTAAAAAAAAACTGGAATGATTTTAGACTTTAACTGCTGCTTTCCTTGCATTTATCTATTCCCTCGATTATCTTACTGTGTTAAGAATAAACTGTGTTAGGGAAGAAACATTAGTCACTCCACACATCCTGTATTGATCAAATAAAAGTGACACATTTTAAGCTGAAGTTGGCATCGGCAATACGAAAAATAGGCTTTCGCGAAGGTAAAGATTAAATGATATTTTTGTCATTAAACATATGTTAGATTGAGTTTAAAGCTTATTCCCGTACCTCATTTCTAATGACATGACATTTTTGTTCATAGCAGCAGGATAAGATTAACAGGGAAATAAATAGATGAATGCAAAGCGGCGGTTAAATTTCCACTTCTCTCCAAAAAAAACCAAAAAAACACCACCATCTTGAATCATAACTAAACGGGCGTAATCAGCAGGCAATAATAGCATCATTTTTGTTGTCAAAACGTTTGCGTGGTTTTCCCACCTCCAATCTGCTTATTGTCCGAGTTGAAACATCTTCAGACGTTGCTCTCATCCGCAGGAAAATTCTCGATCTATTGCGTCTCTATTTGCGTGACTCTGGGTGAAAATGTTCTCAAGCCTCGGACCCTGCATACTTTCTGGCACGTAGCGGAAGCGAAAGATCTAGGCACAGATACTAAGATTCTCAAGAATCTTAATCGCTGGTTATTGTCACGGCTCATTGCTAGATGGTAGAGTTCCTTCATAACCAGAGTTGCGACATAGAGGGTACAAAAGTTATACCTACGTAGCCATTTTGATTCCACTGCCCACGATGAATACGTATGTCCTATTATGTTTATGTACCTGTTTTCCCGTGTTCGGTGGAAACAAAATGGCCTTCAAATTTTAGGTTGTCGCAACTCTGGTTGTGAAGGGACTACTAGATGGGTGATTACACTGCCCTCTATTAACCATTTGTGTAAGCTTGTATAAATTGCATCTTGTGGCATCTATAAAAATAGGGCTCCGTAGATCGTAGGTGTCTGTTTCGTGGTAGACATTAATTGTTATGCTGTGGTTGTTGTGTTGCGTTGTTTGTGGTTCTTGTCATGTTAACCACCCCATCGTGAAGATGAATAAGCTAATTCTAATCTGTTGTTGATTGGTGGTAGTACGGTACATAACCCGAAGCAGAATGAGAAATTGCAAATGTTGCCTTTTGTGGTCGTGCAAACTTAGAATTTGAGGCATTATCACGAAACGAGGATGTTCTATTTATCCTGACGACGGTCAGCGCCGCTCCCAGAATTTACATGAGGAAGGGGTTAGAATGTTTAGTGAAGTTGTCCTGTATGGGGGTTTGGAAGACCATCCCCCTACCATCTCTCAAACAACTTCACCTCTTCATTACCTGGGTTCAAACCCAGATTGGGGCCAACATGTAATATCCCTGTCCCCTATTTGTGTGTTGCCACTTTTATTTCCAGTGCCCATGATACAGACCGACATGGTTAGCCGCAACCACCTCTTTAATGATCTAAAAAAGTAACTAAATTGCTTAGGTGGACGCTATATTTGAATGATTTAACGAGTAATCAACCAATGCAAAGTAGTTCCTTTGTAACAAAATTAACACCCATTTAGAACAACCACCAGTACTCGTGAACTCATTTCGCAGTTCTTGATGAGGCAGTAGCGAACATGTAGATGGCGAAATGTTCTAAATCACATGACATCTTTGCCTTCACTGGCTTTCACTTAGGGAAAACAAATAACTGAAAACCGACCTTCCTCACTAATAAGCAAGAAATCCTTTGCTACAGAGAGTGCCCTTGTGCAGAAGCCTCCTAGTGAATGTTAAGTGCAAAGATTTCAGCTACCACAAACACTGATTCTTAAACAGCATTAGGCTCCCATCATTTGATTCAAATACTTGGTTGAATAAATGGCTTTATGATTATTTGATCACGTTGGTGTTTCCACAATTTGTTCATAGTGAAATTCAAATACTCGTAGTAATGTAATTTCCTATTATATATCGAGTGGTGTAGGTTACATTTTAGTTTATTGTTGGTTTCTATTCTTAAATAGTGAAATACATGTATATCAAAGGATGTTGTCTTGTTTTGTGAGTGTTTTTGTTGACTGACAATTGCATATACATGTACATAATATTCCACGGTCTGTGCTGTTTGACGTTGTGTCCAGTATGTGTCTAGATCTCTCCTGTATTAATAATAATGTTAAGTCCAGGTAGATTCTCAGGTAAACTGATTAAATGGTCTGGTATATTTTAAAAGAAAGTCCTGGCTTGGATATTTTGAAAGCTGGGACTTGTGATTATTACGGGTATAAATTGGCCTTTCTTCAGATTACAAGTGTTGTACACTGTTTGTGTTTCTTCACACCGACAAGAAGAGCGATCGTCTAGTAGTCGTGTAGTTCGAACAGGGGGGTTTTCGTGGGTTATGCATTTTTTTAAATAAAAATAAAATTAAAATGCAATGTTTCTAAAAATGTAATGTTTGCAACCGTAACGATACGAGCGAGGAGAGTTGTTTTATTTTTAGCTTGTCTGTATTGTAGGCGATTTGTTGCTCTTCCAAAGACCCTATTAATCTCTGGGGCACAAACCATTGTTAGTCTCTCATAGTATTTACCCCACGAAAACACATGACATGGCTGATGTGGTATGGTAGTGTAACTTTTGTTTATGTTATTACTACGCCGACCGTATCTTACCTCTCTTTATTAAAGTGTACATATTTATTGCTAGTTTATCATGCAAGACACATCACTTTCGTGTTAATCAACGCAGTTTGCCACAGCTCAATGTTTCAGTGTATGTGTTGCCTTAGAGTCGTTAATTACCGTAAAACAAACCTAGAGGTTTTAGCCAAACAACGCAGTAAACATGTAATACGTTTCCTACACTCTACTGGTCTGGAACCCCAGTTTAACCAAGAATTGTGGCCATAGGGTACGATAAACAGACTGTAAAGTCAATGTGTTTCTATAACACACCCACATGCAAAGTCCAATCCTCACAAAGCTTATTCAAGGCCGCCATTATGTTAACAGTACACCTGCAGGACTATATCTCTTTGGCAACAGCCCTAATCTTTGAAATAATCATCGAAATGATGACAACTGCTGGTCAGTCATAGCCCCAGGCGTGATGCCATTTTTCGTCCATAAGTCTTCCAAGTAGTATGCGATTGCGCATTGTCGCACGGATTTTGGATGTGGTGTGTTATATTCGCTGTCGTGTTTGATATGGTGAAGACATTGTGACGTTTGGCTTTCAAGTGGATTTGAGCCTCAAATTCTAAGTTTGCACAACCACAAAAAGTGTAATTTCTCATTTCTGTTGGGTTATATTCACTACGGTTACCACAAATCAATTGAAGATTAGAAATTAACCTGTTTACCCTCAAGTTAGGATGGCACATGTTAGTAAATATCAAAATGGTCGACCAGTTGAACATGTCATCAAGCTGTGATGTCAGAGACACCAGCGATGTGTATACTCTGAGCGCTTTTAACTGATTGTGTACGGTTAAGTCTGACACCATTTTGGGGTTTATTTCATATAAACAATGTTCAGGACATTGTAACATTATTGTGCTCACATAAAATAATTTATTTGATCAGTCAATTGAACAAACAATGTTGATATTTAGTATAAGAACATTGCGGTGGTGTGTTGTAATTATTTTGAATTATTTTCAACAATTTGGCAGCTGCTAAACATTTTTTTACCAGGGAATAATTTATATCAAATGTTACTGAGATGGCCAACAGTCTTTATTTTGCATTTCAGCTGGTTAATTTGTATTCACCCTAAAAAAAAGCTTACTGCTTGCATTCAACTTGTTTGTTGTTGTCGTCATAGTTGTTGTCGATATACGTATTCTTGGCATGTGTTTTGTTTATCAAATCATGTAATGTAATTCGATCATGTATTAATCAGGTTTTGCTATGCTGACATGTACATGTACAGGTATCCTAGCAAGAGCATTGAGAGTTAGCTCAATCCCTTAATCCAATGCAGACATATGATCTCAAAGACGTCACCATACATCACCATGGCATATTATCCACCATTGGTTTGACAGCTGTAAACAGAGGTATAGAAAGTTGAACTGTGGTGGATACAATGTCATGTTAGCGATACTGTGTTAATGCGTGTACGGATCAATCATGGAGATGATTTATGTTGACAAACTGTAAAAGATGGCTGAAATAAACATTTGCAGGAAATACACCCGTGACGATTTTGCTATTCACCAAGTTAGCCCACTTGGTCACTGAGCAAACCCAATGGCAGCTGGCTGGTTTTTTACCCTCTTTCCCTTCCCTCTCAACCTCCCTCCCCTTTCCCCTATACTAGCCAGAGGCACCGCACCTGTGTTATCTGAACTACTGTCGTTTCTTTGCGGCAGCGAGTACTTCCAGTTTGTGTCTTTGGGATTTGACCACCGGCGTGCGTTAATTGTGCTCTAATGCTGAATGCGTGCGCATGAATCATATTGTACCCAACATTTTTATCAGTATATTAATGGTGAAAATATTGCTGATTACGTTAAAAGGTGCGTTACTTTTGTGTCCTGTTCAGATCAAACAAATTGTGATTGTTTGTAGTAACTGAACAATAGTCGGTGGCGTTGGGTCGAGCTTGCTTGCTGAATTCCCCTGGGATGCACTGACTGATCGGCCTGTAATTGATCGTAACTTCATGCAACATAAATCATTACCATTGGTTGAGGATTGATCCATAAGCTCCAGATTGTCTTCAGATTTGATTACGTCACTGTCAATGGGTAAAAAACTGTTTGTGAAGCATTCATACATTTTTGTAATGATTATTATTAAGAAGGAAAAATTAATAAACTTGAGAAACCATAGTTTATGATATTGTTTGTGCCAGTGTTGCTAATGTATGTATCAGGAAAAGTGTTTTAGTGGTGGGAGGAACCCTCAGGACTGGAGGGGGAAAAACCCACAAAGTCAGGCAGGGACCGAAAACCAATGTCAGCCCGCCGGATTCAAACCTGGGTCTTCCAGTTGTGAAGGTGAGGAAAGTACCGCTGCACCAGATATTGGTTACAAAATATATTTTCGTTGAATTATGTTCCGAAATCCAACATGGTTTTCATACATAAAGTGTACTGGGAAAATAATAGCAAAATAATTTGTTTTTATTTTATTAGCATGTGTCTGGAAATGCGGTGAACATAACATTCATCCCTTGCCTGTGGCCGTCTGCAGCGGCTATAGTCGCTAGAGTGCTATAATACATGCATGTGCATTTAACAGAGAGAAGAGTTTCTTCAGTTGAGTAGTCCATCATTACATTTTATTGAAAAACAAATTGAATAATAATACAAATGCTGTCTGATTCCCAGACAGGCCCACCCACACTAAATCAGTACCACCCAAGATCTGTTCTGCACTTGTACGGTTTCCGTTTCGTACCAGCGTTCATGAAGCTAACTTGGCAATTGATTCCACAGCAAAGGTTAAGCACTGGCTTCGAGTCATCCCATTTTATCGAATGTATGCAGTACTTTCAGCACCATTTCATCTTCTAGCAGTCCTTCCTTGTTGATGCCCAGATTTGCCGGTAACTTGGGTCGCAATCTTTCTGTAAGCAGGGGATGTTCCTCGTTCAGATGATGCCGCGCAAGGTTTGCGTCCGGTTGGTTATGTGAGAAGATGATTTGACGAAGATATTCGATCTTCTCCTCGGGTTCGGAGAGGGCAGCGGAGCTCCAACAAAAATGAGGTATCTGTCAGCGATAAAAGAAAAAAAAGATTCTCAAAGGTTTTTATTATAACGCACCGCATGGTATTGAACAGATTTCTGCTAATAACCACCTATCAACCCTTTCAGTACCATTGGCGACTATAGTCGACACAAAGAATAGGCATGGATACCAGCCAATGTTGCTTGCATTGTACACAAATAGCTGGTTCCCACTAGCCTATTCCTAAATCAATTTGGAAATGAAAGAGTTAACTAAGGAATAACATGCACGTCGTAACCATTCTGTGCTATTTTTAAGATATCTAGGAAATATCCAAAATATATCCAACCCATGTCCAAGCCACTTCAAAGATATATCTAAGATATATCCAAGATATTAAAGTACTACTCATACTCGGCCCTCTCGTACCAAAAGGGTGGAACTTACATTTCCCAATTTTGAGATAAATAGGACTGAGAGCGCTCTTTCCATTAATAGCAGGAATACTGTCTCCTACATTTCTGTTGGGTAAGTTTTGTCAATCCTGTGATCGGGCAATACCTGCACATATCTGTATCCCATGAGTTCCATGTGGCGTTGTTTTAGGGCCACCATTCCTAGGGCATGTCTAGAGTTGATGCAGAACAGTGAGCTTGGTAGGTAGTCTATAGCAACCCTGCAGAACAAACAAACGTTCATGTCAGCATATTTGGTTGTAAAATACATGTGCAATGTACATGTGCAGCTATACGTGTCTAACTGCTTCAAAAATGAGTCACTTTAGTATTACAGTTGAACCCTAAAGTTGAACCCTAAAGGTGACATAAGTCGAGTGTGTAGTATATCACACTTGAGCCCCAATGGTGACTTAAGTCAACAGTGTAGTATACCATATTTGATCCAGCCCCAACATCCAGGGTTTTACAATTGGGGAATACACTACACAGGCAATGAAGCACAAGTTTAGTATACCTTCATGGTTCACCCCGGTTATACAATATCGCCTTTGGGGCTAAAATGTTCAATAAATGTTTACCTCTGTGCCCCAGGTGGTAGATGTTTGGTCTGGGTTCCCCACTGCATTAGATCAGCCAGCATAGTACCCGTCATCTTGTCACCAGACCGGTTTAGCACACTTCCGTAGTCGGCACACGATAGTGGGTTACCCTTGCTGTCCAACACACATTCAAAGGCTGCAAGATGACACAAAATACATCTCGTTAAAGGTAATGATGACATTACCGGGATATTTCATTCGCTCCTACCTTCTGCTGCCTGCTAGAACATATATACGTGGACCCTGGGACCAAGAAGTTTTTGGCTGGAGTCACGAAAAATAGATATGGGAAAAGGCCAAGAATTTCCTGCGGTTTATGACGATTAAAATTGAAAGTCACAAGAGGGCTTGCTTCAAAAATCAATATCACGGTAAGCGTTCTACTACCGATCAATATAAAGCTGCACTGTTATTTTCACTATGATAAACGAAAGTCCCAATTTAAGGACTATTCACTTCTCAGGATTTACTTCATTTCAGATGTTAACCCTCTAGAGCTCACAGCGGCCGCAAACGATCCCAAGTGGCAGCTGTTTACCGTACTTCCGCACGTATGTTGCGACAGTAATTTTATTGCGATTTCATTGATTACGTTACCGGTATTTGTCGCGTTATTTCTTACGTTATCTATTATTGTTTAAACTTACATATTTCATAATAGTATGGCGACACGATGAACGACCTGAAATACTGAGCGCCGCCCAGGACTTCAACTAGGGCTGTCTGCACCGATCTTAACGACGAGTCAAACGTCAACGAACCTACAACAGTAACCAAGCAAGAAAGATCGGGGTCCACCCTTGGAAGGAATTAAGTCTATCGACATTTTAAAAAAAATCAAACTGTTACGAGGAAATCTTCAGTCTCCCGATGATGACTGGAGCATACTGGTCGACACATTGAATAGAGAAACATTTAGAGAAACTATATGGTTTTAATCCAAGGGGGCGTAGTGGTCTAGTGGTCAGTGCATCAAACTCTTGAACTAGAGGTCCATGGCCTGCTGTGATCATTTTTTTGTTAGTTGTGTACTTGAGCAAGACATATTTCTCTCTCTCTGCCCAGGTATATACATCTTGATGTGTATTCAAAGAGAATTAAGCTTGAACACTGCTAACTATTCTGCACATTTTTAGTATAAAGTATACCCCGGTAAATAGATTAAATAGATTAGATTCAGTGCTACACAGCTAGGCCTATCTGTTATACTGCTATACAATTACTTCATATGTATTTACGTACAGTATGTATGTATGTATGCCAGGGGTTAACATGAACTAGCATCTCAGTCACGTCATGCTACAGAAACCAGAGTTTAATATTGGCCTGATGAGCCTACTTACTTGGGACAGACTGATTCCAAAAACCTCATCAATTTCCACCCTACAAATCCTCTACACAATTCATACTGACGTTTCTTGAGTAGATCTTGGCTGAACTGTTCATGAAACCAGGGGACCTGTAGCTCGGGACATTCGAGGGCAACTGTTCGATTCAGGTACATCAGTTTACGGCGGTACATCAAACTTCGCTCCGGAATGGCTGATAAATAACAAATGAGCCTTACAGTCATGTTCAGCTGGGCTGATTTCCTCTTTACTTTGACAACAGATTGAAATTGTGTACAATGAAATATAATTAACGAATGAAAAAAAGGAGCAAAGTTCCTTGTCTTATAGAAAGAAATATTTTGATATGTCATTTATTATATTATATAATAGAAAAACGTAGTGCTTAACCTTTCAGAGGCCAGCTATTGCTAAGGGAATACTGTTGTGTGCCAAAGCCATTAGCTGATTTTACCGATTTGGATTTGAATTCCTTCATGAAATTGGCCACTTGCGGCCAGTGTGGGAATTTTTTCAACAGGTCGATGAAATTTTAGTTTGAAAGTTTTAGTACACATTTTCAACATACGTAGCGTTGTAACGTTCCAAAAACTCAAAATTGCTAAAAGTATTTTCCTAATCCGCCCAAATCCACCTGGTTTTGACATTAATTGTTGTGTACGGTATTAACTTCAAGTTCCTTTCAAATTTAGTTCTTACTTTCCAACTCTTCGTCGAGTGCCGTCAGGAAGTCCAAGCTGAAGATGCGCCTGATGAGAACCTCCGGAAACTGTTGCACAAACGTCATGATGTGGGTAAGATCCACCAGGTAGCCGGATGGCAGGCTGTCCAGGAATGGCTCCAAGCGAGTCAAGCAGGCCTGAAAGAACTCCTGGCTGTTGGGCGGCTGGTAGTTCAGCATACAAAACGGACTCAAAAGATAGAGTATCTGGAATGAAATCAAGCAGTAAGAATTTTTTTCTTTGAGCAAGTTAATAAAGACACATGGCATGCAATCATAGCGGTGCTGTAGTTGAGACAAAGATCAAGACACCAAGGTCTGAGATCAAGACTGAAACCGAACAGTCAATTTGAGTAACAAATGGAATCAGAAGAGTCCGAGACTAAGACCTAAGACACCCTAAAAATAATGTGCCATTTATTGTGTCGTGCAGTCCACATAAACGCAAGCCTAGCTTTAAAAATATAGGCCTAGATTGGAATTGTTTCTCTTTTTTTATTGATGAGTTGAATGCCTGCAGAATGCAAGACCAGTTAAACCACATTAGTACCTGCATGGGCGTTATCTTGTACATCTTCTCAGTCGTGACCTTGGCGATTTGGTCCAACAGCTCCCTCTGCAGGTACCTGGACTTGGAGAGGTTGCGGGCACAGTCGACAGCCTGCTGGGGGTTCAGCCGGTGGAGGACTGCGTGGTACTGCTTCATGGCTGCATCCAGGACCAAGACGTGGCCACCGTCTTGGAGGATGATGTCGATGATGTTGTTGAGGAAATGGACACTGGTTATCTATTGGATAGGGGTTCACGACAAAGTTTGTTTAAAGGAATTGATAATTTGCAGGTGTACCCTTGTTATTTATTATTCATTACCAGTCGCTTTAAAACGACATATGGCACGAACAAATCCATCAAGTATTTTCTTGGAAAATGAATTTTTGCCGCCAACCAATAATTCTTTTTGGCAAGTAAATACTTCAAAACATTTGTGTGTGTGTATCATACATCATTTTGAATAACACGGCCTAACCTACCGAGTTATCAATTAAACGGAGGCAATTTTAAGTATAGGTCGGGAACAATTTTCATTACTACAAACTACGGCTATAATTCATATTGTATTTGCACATGCAAAATGGCTAAATACATCTGTTGATTTATTTTTCTAGAAAAATTTTTAGAATAAAATCAAGAAAAGGTGGTAGTTGAATCCAAAATTATTTTAAAATATTTACAAATGTAATGCAGGGTCGCTTTTCGAAAGGTCTGTTTCCAATGGTCCCTTTTTATACCTTGTCAATCGATGTCTGAGCTCGGAAAAACAACTCCTGTTTGAGGTTCAGGAACTCCTTGCCAAGTCTTGTAGTTGTGTCCATCTTGTGAACAATCTTACTGATGGCCATCAAGAGCTGATTATTACCCGGGATGTACATCTGGGGCATCATGGCCCTGGTGCGTTTCACGATGGCATAATCAAACGAGTCCACTCCGGGTAGGTACGAGAGACTGTACAGTAAGCTCAGCACCCTGCCGGGCGACAAGGAAACGCGAAGGAGTTCCGCCAATCTCTCCCGCAGCGCTTCGTATACATCGGGCTCCACGGTCACCACACGGCTTAGGAACTCCACAACGCTCACGATAGTCTCGGCCGTGAAAACGTGACTGTCGTCTCGGATTCTACAGAGGAGCTTACGCATCAACGCCGACTGGGACCGATATCCCATTTGCCGGAGTCCAGCGCACATGTGACCAAGGGACACCGGTGAAAGATCCGGGATTACTTCCTCGGCTTTATCAAGCAGCAGGAGTTTCACGTCGGCGGTTGCCGTTGCACCGATGCACTCGACCACCAGCGCAAGCTCTGTGGGATCTCGGCATTCGGGCAGCCTCTTGATGATGGAGTGTTTGAAGGCACCGTACAAGGCCTTATTCTCATAGTTGAGGAATGTCAGCATCGAGTTGATCATGCAGAGCTCATTGACGTTGACATTGTCGACGATGTTCAGCAGCAGTTGGGCACACTGGTTCAGGACCTGCATGTTGGTCGCCCGTACCTTTGTCATGGACTGGATGATCCGCCTGATGCTGTTGTCGCCGATGTCGTCGGCATTCGCCTCTGTTAACAGCTGGCTCACCTTCCGGTAGATGACATCTCTGCTTCTGGCAGAGGCTAGGTGGATCACCTCCCTCATCCAGGCGGACACTTCGCGGACGCTGTCCACCTCGTGAAGGATGGCGAGAAAGTGACGAAGGACGGCACCGCACAACGGGCTGCGGTTGTCCTTCATGTCATGAAGGCACACGGCAAGTTTCGACAAGGAGTTTGGCTGCAGCTCGCCAAGTCGATGGTGGATTTCGGTGCGCAGGCTACGAACTAACGGGTGATAAATGTCGGGCGTGAGTCGGAGGGCTGCATACAGAGTGTCGACAAGAAGGCAGCCGTCTATCTCCTTGACTTTGTTCTCAGCCAGCACGCACAGGGCATCAAATTCGGGATGTTTATGAATTGTCTTCACTAATCCATCATTGTCAAACTTGACGAGGCCCCACAGATGGTTCAGAGCATGGCAGACATGATGCTGGTTGAGATTGGATCGGTGCCGACCTGTCAAGGTTAGCAACTCCAGAGGACAGTCTATCAAAGTCATGCTGTTGACGAGCATAGAATCCGTCGTTGATGTTCCGTGAGATCTCCTGGAGGCAGCACCCATCAGATTGTACATACTTGCGACCGGAGTGGGACTATTCCTGACAACCAAACGTTGTACCGTAGTCAATGGTCTTTCAGGAATTGAACATCGTCGTGCAGAACAGCATCTAGTACAAACAGCCAATGTTCTGACGCCTTGTAACCTAGAGTTCACCATAAAGCAGGACCCTAACGCTGACGTCATGACTCCTGATAGGCACGCACAGCATCAGTGTTGCTTATTGCACTATGCATAATCTGTAAACAAACAAATGGTTCAACATAATGTTTTATAGTTTTACTTCAGAAAAGGCCATTGGAGTTGGACAGTTTTAAAATATGACCTGACCATGCTAAATATATGTATATTTTGAGCATGACTATAATAGAGTAGGCCAGAAGTTTAGAATGCTACACCGGAGCAATCACGGTTGGGGTATGATGCAACCAATTCATCCTAAAAAAAAAAAAATTAAAAATTGGCCTACTCCTGCCCACCTACCGTGGACTTGGACTGGTTGGAAGTTAGAATTGAGTCTTCTATCTTGAACTTAAGTGAAGAATTTATGTTCGAGTTAGTGAAAATCACTGAGTGACACTGTCTTCATTCAAACGTCAAAAGCTCACCTGCAACTAACTTACTATTACTAGCGCCTATTCATTGACAATAAAGGGCCTAGACCACTAAGCTACTGTCCCCCCTACCTACCTAAATATGCATATTGTCTTAGAGTTAGACTCTTTAGTCTTAGGTTAATGCCTATAGGGTCTACTGTAAATTTAATTTGGCCTACCGGCAGTTCAGTTTTGATTATAACTGTACATGTACACGTCTGATCAAGCAAATTAGTTGACACTCTTTTTCCTCCTCATGGCAAACGTGCATGATCGTATTTTCAATGTATTTGTTACATACACGATAGGGGAGCTATAGAGGGCGATATTTATAATAACATGCATCGTGAGCGATCGCGACGCAACACATGTTCGACCTTGTTGTCATTTTCTAATGACAGTCTGCGTGTGTTTTGTGTACCAGTTGTCATCGGTAGTCGTTGTATAGCGTCCTCTTTCTGAAGATGGAGTGTTGATTATAGTCTGCAGAGTGTCTTAAACTAAGACTAATGTCTGCACCATGCATACATTGCATGCAGCGGACGATGTATAGTGTAGGGTGTCAGTGACACATGTTGGCTGTAGGGGGTCGATCGAGCGTGACTCACGTACGTACACTGTACTGTAACGTCGGCGGCAGGTGAACTGGAAAATGACACAACTGAACAAGAAGAACGTACACATTTCTCTGAAAATGGAAAATAGAATTCCCTGACGGAATTCTTACTGTCTGTACACACGATGGCTATGGGTCGATCTTTGTAAGTTCGTATAAAGTTGTAGTCTGTTACATATTGCTTGAAGTCTTCCGGAGACCGACAATTCCCAAACAGAGGGGTGAACGATGCCTGGCGGTTCCGGGGGCCGGGGACGAAGGCCTGAGGTAACGGCGGAGGCCAACCGTGTGGTGCTCCGTCGCCAACGGCTTGCGGGAAGACCGAAGTCCCGGAAGACAACTCTCATCTTTGGGATTTGCCAGATGATTCTTGGTCTCCTCATTGTCGCTATAAGCTTCACTGCTTTCGCCCTGACAACTAGCAATAGAGTGAGGAATGCTTGCCCATATTGGGCAGGATTTTCGGTAAGATATTGTGAATATAATAATATTAATAATAATAATATAAACGAAAATGTGCAGGATGTGTGCACAGGACGGCAATGTGTGCATACTGCATACTGTGCATTAAAAATGCACAGTATGCACAATGCATGATTATGTCTTAATTCGCCTCCAGTCAGCTGGAAAGGATCCCACTATTGGGTAGAAAAATCTGCTAATTTTTGTAAAACGAAAAGTACCGTATATGGGCCATGTATAGTCCTGCCATGTATACAGGTGATTATGGGTTTTCTCAAGGTACATGTATTAACAGAAAAGTAAACAGGATTCTAGCAAAAGTTGCTCAGTATCAACTATACATTATACAACCACTTGACAAAATACAAAAATTTAGGATATGGATTACATTTATGCTCAGTACAGTACCAAATATAAGCAGTTGTACTAAAAGCACAAAATTTGTATGTACAGTATACATGTACAGTACTTATAATAAAACAAAATCAGAGTAGTAAAATAGTACTGGCAAAACGGCATAGTTCACTGCTTTGGACTATACAAGTATTCATACTTGTCACAAAAACCAATTTCATTGAACATGCTTCACTGAGTAGCATTTTGTTGCCCTCTTGCTTTTAAGAGCAATCTCATTGAACCATACTATTATGTAATGATACTAAGATTGACCCTAGTCAATTGACAAAATCTGTTTTCGATGTGCAATGATTTTCCCAAGTTGCATTGTTTATAGTATTCCGGTTTTACTGTACACCTGTAGTGTGTTGTACAGTTATTTGTATTAGTTGGCCTTTGCGTGTAGTTTAACCCAATATGAGCAGCCTCAACAATATTCTGCATGCTTTCGTACACTTATGGCACAAGGATCCTCACTATAGAGAATGTGCTTTAGACAGACATTTTGGATAAGAGAGGCTTACGAATTGGTAACCCCGATCTATTAAATTTCTGTTCGGTGCATGCGGCCAATAAGCCAGTGCTACCTGCCTAGCCTCTTTTATAGGTCTCGCCTTAAAGCATGTTGAAATGATTACCATCGGAAGAGTCTGCTGGTAATGACTGCTGCCTGTAATCTTATTGGTAATTTCCAGATTGGTGACGATGTGGCGGTCACATTTTCCTCCCGGAAAGTCTAGAATAACTTACTAATTTATCTTTTTATCCATTTGATGTTTAAAATTGATAGCGTCATTTACAGCTTAAGTTATAATGATTCTTCCAACAAAAACTTGTAACGTCGTAACACTTGATCTGACTTGGTGGATCAAGATCCGGCAATCTTTCGTATAGGGTTCGGTTGTTGTCGCATTGTATACCTGATTGGATCTTCCCATTGACTAGTGATCTGCCTTTTTCTACAGTAGCAGAAATTTTCCCACGACATTAGGTCAATCTCTGGTCGACCACAGAGCACGCTGTCATTAGTTTTTATGACTCGTATGACTACGTCTGTGTCTACATGTATGTATGTAGGTGCATCTGGCAACTTGTTTGTTGTTTACCTGAGACGTTAATTCGCCTCCTCAAACGATGGATCAATATTGCAGACTCTTAATTCGCCTTTGCTGGTTCCTGACATGATCTGCATAATGTTTACATTTACTGCTGATCCACCTTTATCTCAGCTTTGAAGCAATTGCCAGATCTTGAATGACCTTTGTGCGATCTTGATGTAACTTTACTGACCATGGTAAATTCCCTCTTTGATGCCCTTAGACTATGATAGAAGTGTTATGTAATGCATTCATGTATTCAGCTGCCACATATATCAAAGACTCAATAGGACAGTTTGTTTTCCCTTCATAACACCTGCAGCCGCAGATGATCTGTAATGCCTGCGTTTATACTGTTGTGAATTCTCGTTTAAAGCGATGTGTGTGTGTGAAGGGAACCAACAGTCAATGATTTACATCGAAAAGCTGTACGGCAGTTTAAAGTTTAATTTGACAATATAACAAATCCACCAAATAGTGGATTGAATTGTCACTATATTCAGGTCTGATCTCACTAGAATGGTAGTCCCTGTGTTTCTGAATGTTCTTTACAACTTTTACAAGTTTTATATTGAAATACGGAAATTGCACCTGAACTGATGCATAAACTGTACAGCTGTTTAATGTCTGTTACTTCGGTTCAGCCTTTCTGGGACATCAGGGGTTGATTAATGATTACAAACAACATATGTAAATATTTTCTGTAATGCTCATATTATTCCTAATGATATCATAAACACGCCTGAGCATCTTCTATGGTGCCATGCTTGTCACAAACCCAATTAATGTTCTAACAACTTCATTGTTTATTCAAAAGATTTTTATTCATTTACACATGTATCCCACAGTTAACACCAACATAAATGTCAACCTCGCACCACTGCCTATAACTTTGCAACACCCTGCTGTCCATGATATGAATGTTTGATGAGAAAGTACACCTCGGCGCCATTATCAGTTACTTTACACTGCCATACAACAGTTTGGAAATGCCTTAGCAAATTACCTAGGCATGCCACAAGAATTGTTACATCTAAGGAGGCTATAGCTGCATACGGTACAGCTGCCAACATTTCAGTACGAACAATTGAAAAACATAGAAATATCGCCATTGGTGATATTTACACTTAGTGTGTCCCTTTATCAAGATGAATTCACAGACAAAAAGTTATTTTGTTTTATTTTACAGAGCTACATGTACTACTAGTATAAACCAGGCCCTTACATGTATATCCAATAGGCATGTAACACACTACCTATATATAACGGTCTTTGGAAGCCCATGGGCAACAATTCTGCAATCCGTACACAGTAATTTCCTCTCTGAAATTTCCAGGGCATAACAAATATTGTAATGTTAAAATTACCAAGCACCTTGTGTTTGTAGCAAACAGGCACTTATGTCTAGTCTATAACATTAATCGAGAGGTCGCGGGTTCGAGTCCGGTATCAGCTAAATTCGCTTTGCTCTCACTACTTTTAATAAAATGTCCGGTCAGTTTCTCTCTCTGTATAAATATTCTTTATCAAAAAGCCGGGATCCCCGCTACCGCCGTTACCAGGTTGTATCACATCCGGGGACAGATCCCTGGCTTAGCGGCGGATATGGTGTGGCTTCTGACTGGTCCCCACCGAGCATGGAGGTTTGGCCTTGCACAGGACCGCCCACCAATTAAGGGCTGGTTAGCTCAGTTGGTAGAGCGCTCGTACGTTAATCGAGAGGTCGCGGGTTCGAGTCCGGTATCAGCCAAATTCTCTTTGCTCTCCCTACTTTGAATAAAATGTCCGGTCAGTTTCTCTCTCTGTATAAATATTCTATAAATGTTTTAGTAACTTTGATTCCTTAAAATGATTGGTCACTTTGCTCAAAGTGATGTAAGTGGCACAATCAGCATGAGTCTCATGATTAAAAATAAGACATACAATTGAACAAGCCACCCTCTCGAATTTTATAAACTGCATTTGTTGATTGCATTATAAATTCATTTTGGGTGCACTTAATATTGAATTTTCAGAAGTTATTACTGTAATGGTTAATCAGACGCACTATTGATTATAATAAGCCATTGTGATTTAATTAGCTAGACATATGATTTACCTTAGTTCGTTAGTAACATTATCTTGTGTACACACAGTATATCACTTGATTGTGCACGCTACACATATGCATCGTTGAGGTAGGATATCCTTTGATTTTAAAGATTACAAGTTTTAATATTTGTTTGCTCCCATATTCTGCTGGTACAGGTGTATGTACTACTTAATATCTGTGGACTCTGCCGGGCATGAGAATTCAGACATATGTAAAAGGGCATACTCATTCAATAATCTTCATTTTTAAAATTTGTTTAAGCTTTCTTTAATCTCCATGGATTACAATCCAAATTGAATGGCTTTCAAATGTCCTTTTAAGGCTGTCGGATTTATCTGTGGATTTGAATTTTCTGCACATAAACAAAATAGTAAATGAGTTTCCTATGCACCCTAGACCTGGCAATGTTGATAGATGGTGGTTGAAAATTCCCAATAAAATAATCAACATTTCTAAACATCTATATTTACCAATTTTCTAGTACAGTACCTTGTACAGTACATGTACCTACATGTAACATACATATCGTACATATCGTCGGGTGCCCGGAGAAAGGATGTAAGCGCCCATTCACCCTAGTTACCTTTACGCCCTTCTTCCGGGCACCCCACGATATGTAGATACAATTGTTACTCTTCACAGTTTTTATGTACAGTACAATGTACATGTAAGTAACACACTTTAGTCAACCTGTCAAGACTTATTTCCCAGAAATTAGAGTAGATCTATTACAATTGACAGTATTATTAACTTGGTAATCAAATGCAGGCGTGTGACTTCAATGAAAATCCTGTAATGTGGCCATTAAATGCATTAAACGCCAACGTTAATGTCTGATGTCTGCCCATATACTGTACATTGTGTTTTGTTTTCTCATAATGGGTAAAGGTTTGTCTGGCTGCCGAGTAATTCCAGTTTTCTTATCTACTCTTAGCAAGAAGCGACTGCCATGGTCTATACAGTGATTCTATGATCTTGTTCAAGTAATACTACATGTACATAGGCTAACTAGCTAGGGGCAAACCAAAATAGGTCTCTCAATGGGTCGCTCAAAGAAAGGTTGTGTGCATATTTATCTAAAACAGTCATACTTTGACACACATACAGTATTTTGACAATACATACGATGTGAGCAACATCCTCGCATGTCAAACTAAAGCTGATCCATTCTATTGGTAAATTGTTCTGTCACATTTTATTTTGTAGTTTTGACAACATGCTAACGTTAATTTGATCTGTTGCCACAAGTAAGAGTCAAGTCGGAAATGTTAAATTTTGTGTTATTTTTTTTATTCGGTAGAACCTGAAAATGAGAACTAAGTTGAATGACATGATTAATGAATACCTGACATTACTTAAGAAAATTTGTATTTATATAGTTTTTAACAAATCTCTAAGATATTCCCGCTCTCTGTTTGGTTTTGAAATATCCAATCAAATCAAATACTTGACAGGACTTGTGTGAAGAACATGAGTTTCCACTATGGCGTAAGGTTGAAATTTATCTGAAACAGAGTTTAGAGAAAACAATGAAACACAGAAAAAAAAGGATGTTCACATCTTTAAAAGCATCTTGACAGATCGTCTCATGAAAATAAAAGTTCATGTACCGTAAAACTACCATACCATATTGAGATTCATCCATGCATAATTATTGTACAACACAAGAAGCTACTTATACACTTACCGATAGTATGTAGTATTCTGTACTCTGTACTGTACACTTAATGAACAATTTGCATTGTGCCTTTAGCTTATAGGCAATTCAATCAACTGAAGTGCATTTGGATATATGTGTTTCCAAACAAAAATGATTGTAAGTCTATTAAAATTCTGAACACAGGTGTTATGAATGAACAAATGAAGATGTTAGTTCCAAAACATAATTTATTTTCCTGTTTCAACCTTAAAGAACTGTCTGTGTGAAGCTAAAACATTTCAGACTGATTGAGAAATAATTTTAAATGTTGAATTGCCTAATTTGTTAGGTTTGCCCTAGTTATTAACTTAAAAAATATTGCATGAAAAAAATCCATCCAGTTAGCTAGGTTAGTTCCTTTCAAAATGACTTATTGGCTGTCGGTAATAAGTCATTTTCGATAAGGAAATACTGTAAATATTCATAGATAAATATGGTTTGTGCCGTATATAATTTTGAAGCAAAACAAGATACGGTAAACCTACTAGATTATATCAATGCAACATCTAAAATTAATGATTCAGGTGAAATATCGAACTGAGATCAGACAGTACATATGTAAGAGAGATTTGGTGACATTTATGTATTTGGTAATGGCTTTTCAGAACCAAAACCTTTCAAATGTATTAATGTTGTTTGAATTCAACGTGAGAAGCATCCGATTTTGTAGCCTGCCCATAGTGTCCCTGTCAGCAATAATCAGTTATCAGTTGCTTAACAGTTTTAAAGCAGATCGTTTTGTCATCTTCCAGAAGTGTTGCTGCAAAGGGTTTCCAACCTCAAAATTGACTGTCCATGGCTTTTACTGCTGCTGCAGAGTATTTCTGACAGTATGAGTACATATGTTATGGATGAAAAACTGCTATCGCCTATTAGTATCAAAAAAACAATCACACAGTTCTATTTCTCATCTAGTATCAGTTATTTTCAGACTGTTAATGTTATACATTGTACAGGCTGGAACATTTTCATGATAGATGTATGTAATTCCATATTTGAGCATCTCTGATTACACTGGCTTGGACTCAGAAAGGGCAGACAAGATTACATGTAATTAATGGTGAAGTGATAGCTTCATGGTGAGCCAGTTGAAGACTAGAGTGTGTTTTTACGAGGTGCTATTATCTTTTGTAGTGACAAGAGATAACCCAAGTACTGTAACCCAAAACTGCTACATTCAATATGTACTGTCTGAGAATAAGTTTAAATGTTGAGTTGGTAATTTGCTAGGTTTGGCTGCATGATATTAAACTTTAAATGATGTTCGGCAAAAACAATTCCATCCACAGTATTTTGTTGTCAAAATGACTTAATGGCTGACAGTAATTCATTAGACAAAGGACCTGTACATGTATATCATTGGAACTACATGTATTTCTGAAATCAGTTTCTTTTCCTGTTTTTATGCGAATAAATATTGAAACTTTTGAAACGTTTCCAATGTTTGACAATTTTTCCTGTGGGAAAAAAACCCAATAATGTTTACGGTAATAACAAGGGCAAATGTTCTGTCCAAATTATCCATTATTCCTTGTAAGATTGCTGTACTGTATATATGACAATACATAAACTCTGGTAAGTGAGATTGTGAAAATCTGACTTAACTGATGAGTTTGACTTCCATTATGTGTTCGACCGTAAAGTTAGCTCATGAGTTTGACTTAACTGATGAGTTGACCTAACTGATGAGTTTTACTTAACTGATGAGTTTTACTTAACTGATGAGTTGACCTAACTGATGAGTTTGACTTAACTGATGAGTTTGACTTCCATTATGTGTTCGACCGTGAAGTTAACTGATGAGTTGACCTAACTGATGAGTTTGACCTAACTGATGAGTTTGACCTAACTGATGAGTTTGACCTAACTGATGAGTTGACCTAACTGATGAGTTGACCTAACGGATGAGTTGACCTAACTGATGAGTTGACCTAACTGATGAGTTGACCTAACTGATGAGTTGACCTAACTGATGAGTTTGACCTAACTGATGAGTTTGACCTAACTGATGAGTTTGACTTAACTGATGAGTTTGACTTAACTGATGAGTTGACGTAACTGATGAGTTTGACCTAACTGATGAGTTTGACCTAACTGATGAGTTTGACCTAACTGATGAGTTTGACCTAACT
>JAVCKS010002090.1:0-19683 GCA_032273685.1 Pteraster tesselatus | reverse complement strand
TAAAATAATTTTGAAACTTAATCATTTCCCCTCCCCCTATACCTTCATCCCCCCTCTCCCCTATCCCCCCCCCCCCTATCCCCCACAACTCCTCTCTAAAAATAGTTTGATACCTGCTACATGTTGTTGTTGGTGTGTTGGTTATTGTTCACCCCAGGTAACGTACCCGACGTGTACCAGCTTCACCTACAGGTGGCTGTGTATGCCCTTTTTCATCGACTCTATGGGATGTATCCATGGAATTTTTTGCAGTACCTCCGAACCCACTATCAGAAGCGAAGCGCTGAATTCAATACCCTAGTACTGGTCAGTAGTTAAATTATAGCCATTCTGTACCCTCGGTATACCTATTAGGTACATAATAATTTACTGTCAGGTACCTATTTGTACCTAAGTACCTATTCATTCGCTTTCAGATATTTGTACCCATAAGGTTAACATTTAATAGATATTGGATACCTATTTGTTCTTATTTGCAGCCGATGTTAGAACGTGTCCGCATGCACCCACTATTGGTCGTCGGCTCTGCCGACTTAGAAACGGCAAACGCACGGTCAGTTGATTAAATACTCATATATATGTTATTATTATTTGGGTTTTGTTTACTCGCTCTAATACTCGTTTTTACTCATTTACCTGTAGATGGAGAAAAATGGAAGTGCATGACATCTTAATGGAATGTGCGCGGGTTTCACTGGATACAACGGAATCAGCCCGCGATGATTCATTCAGCTACTACCCGACTGAGAGACGGGGGTCAAAGGTCAAAGGGATGCCAGGTCAAGGGGTGTACACATCCTCACCCATAGTGGATAATCAAGGTCAAATGAATAGATGCTGTTTGTTTTGTGAGCAAATCTGTTTGAGTAATGGCCAAGATAAAATTTCTCTGTTAAATACAGAACTGGGTCTACCGTATTAACCGTGTTCGTCAGGTTATACAATTATTTGACATGATCTTTAATAAACGTACGTATTTTTCGTATAATCTGAATTGATTTTGCAGATGAAGAGCCATCCCATAAGCCACTCATGCAATGGGACAGCGGCATCAAGAAAGATGACGCCGACCACCACAGCCTTGTTTCACACGAGGGCAGCATGTCCATGTTCAGTCCGTCGATTGTCTGTGGGCTGAGCACCCCTCCGCACTCCCACCCACCCTCCCCGACGGGCAGCCAACTGGACGTCAGTCTGGTGTCTTCCACCCAGTACCAATGCATGCCCCACCTAGACACGCCCCTGACGACGCCCCGCGAGTCGCCACACCCAAACGCCGCCGCCCACCTGAGCAGCCGCATGTCCAGCATGAGCGAGGGCAGCGTGCACAGTCGTGGGAGCAGATCGTCGGCCTCCGCCAGGCCTAGCAGCCGTGGCAAGCTGCCGTCAGTTGTTCCCAATCCGTCCGGGCAGCTCTTCAGGACGGTGTCCGCACCGGTCACACCCGGCTACGAGACGCGCTCCCTGCCGGTCACGCCCCAGAAACCGCAGAGCGATCGCAAGCCGTCCACTCATCAGCCGGTGACCAAGCAGCGATGTTTCATCTGGGATGAGGACCATTTAACAGAGGCTTTGACTTCGAACGGGATGGCGGCCTGCGTCAAGCAAGAGCCCAAGCCAGAAGTAGAAGAGGGGGACGAGTTACTCTTTGGGAAGAAGCGGACAGAGAGCTCAGTGTCTTTGAAGGATTTGCCTGAAGTGATCAAGGATCTTTCTAATGTTGTACAGAGACCGCGGGAAGATGGTAATTGTCGTGTTTATAATATGTTTTGTAGGTCTCTCCACTTTTGTTTACATTTCGTCAGCTCAGAGCAGAAACAGCTTAAACCATACTTTTGGACGAAATATGAATTTAGATAGTGATCTTTTTTCTACCTTCTCGGCATGTTTGAAGTTAATTAGTCATCTAATTAGTAATAAATATTTATGTAAAAGGGTTTGTATTCATACCGATTTGAGCCCTTTTACCCTCAACACAATCAACACTGTCAATATGATTGGAGTACTGTAAAAGTGGAAAAGAGACTTTTGAGCTTGTTAGATCTTTGCACACACTCACTGCAAGTAACGCGCAGATACTGACCAGGTCAAACGAGGCGACGATTAGTTAACATTCGTTCAAATTTCTGTTTACATCTGTCTGTTTACCAGATACCATCAATCAAGAAGTATCTTCATTCACTGGTAGCCCGTATGACAACGGTGACCTAGGCAGCTCCACCGAATCCAATTCCCGACCCAATACGACTCGTTCCCAAGCAGTGACGACGACGACAGCCACGCCTCCAGTTACGAGGAAACCAACAGCTAAAAACATGAGCGAGGTTTCCCTGCACCATATCGAACGGACACAGTCCGATCCGAACGCGGCGTATCGCAGCACACCGATCCAGAGCGAGGTGCGTACACGTACCAGCAGCTTCGGCAACAAGATCAAAAACGGTTTCATGACCCTCCGACGAGGCATAGACCCCGACCCACCCCCGATAACGCCGCAGGGATTCGTCCCCATCACGAATCGCTCGTTGGACTGTCTCGAATCGCCGATCCAACGGGCCGGAGCGCTGAGCACGACGTCGGACGCCCCGAGCACCCCAGGCCCCACCCAGCCCAACCCGCTCCAGATGCCTTACCTCCATCTGTTCAACCTAGTTCTACCCACTTTGGAGAACCTTAGCCCGGCTTACGCCAGCAGTAGTTCCCAGGATCAGTCGCCGGCGTTGAAGCGGGCTGACAGCTGCACTACGCCGGGTAAAACGGGGACTGCGCTGGTCTCGGGGGACCTGGGCTTGGTGGCGCTTCATTCGCTGTACTCACCGAGTCAGCTGCTGGACCGACACCTACTGCTGGGTAATGAAATCCACGATAACCAACTGACTGGGTAAGTTTTTGGATATTAGTCAAAGACAAAACGCACATGGTGGTTTCAACCTGATTTAAGGATTGTTTAAACCCCAGGGCTTGTTAAACTAGATTTCACATGAATTAGAACCAAGTTTAAACTAGGGTTATCAGACCTTGTGTGAAACTCAAGTAAGACCTGGTTTATCAAGCATTGCACTAAAACAAATATTTGTTGGTTCAAATTTGTATTCAGATTGCCACTGACTAGCCAAGAATCAATCAACTGGACCCACTTTGGCGGTAGGTACCTTGCCTTAAAAAAACCTCACTGGTTCAAATCCTGGCTGCGCATTGAAGTAGCCTTTGCTCCAGGCGTACATCACCTCTCAAATATCGCTCCTCTTGATTGTTCCAGGTTCACCTCCCGTTGACGAAATCCAAATACTAAAAGGCCAGCTGCAACTTCTTCACAATCAGCTACTCTACGAGCGACACAAACGAGAGGTGCATGCCGAGAGAAACAGACGTCTCCTGGGAAAGACTCACAAGGTACATTAGTAGAGGTTTTAGGCCACCGAAGAGATTTGAAAGGTTTTTGCCAACGTTTCGATCTTCCCACGAGGATCGTTTTCGAGGCAAAACTACAATTACGAGAAAACAAAAAATTCACGCAATAAGGCAGTGCAGGAAATTGTATGTATAATGTTTAATTACAATGATATAACTTCAGGAAATGCTAGAATAGAAGTTCTAAAAATGTAAAATAAAAAAATTGATTCCCCTTTAAATTTTGACTTTCAATAATCATATTTCAACAAAAAATTGCTTTGAGTGATTTTATCCTGGTTTTGTGGTGACATGTCACGTATGTGAAATGTTTTTGTATACGTTCAGGCCAAAGCTCTTGAGGAGTCGAATGCTGCCATGCAGGATCAACTGAAACTCTTGGATACGGAGGTCAAACAACTGAGGGCAGCCTTCAAGCTTCTGCGACAGGAGAACAAGCAGTTGGCGGAGACCGACGCTGCTAAAGATGAGATTCACGGTGCACTCTTGAAGTAAGCACCGGAAAGATAGTGGAACCCCAGACCTTTAGAGTGGCCAGTCCATCGAGTTATTCCATAATTGGCAACAACTTTCATACAATTCTCGAAATAACTGCTAATGCAGCATTATTGCGATAACGCTGGAATCTGAACCTGATGATTGTAAGCAGTTCAAAACACCGGTGCTGTTTTCGACATCAAATATTGCTTCATTTAAGCTTTTTAATTAATTTCTTTGTCGTTGATCTTTCCCGCGGTTAGGAAGTTACAGTTGGATAACGACCAGATGAGAGACGCAAATGAAGAACTGCAGAAACTTCTGGTCGATCACAAACTGGAGGTGGACAAAGCTGCAAAGGTAAATATCGCTAGGAGCACCATTTGATGCAATTTGTCTCGTGTCCTCCCTAACAACAGGACAGAACAACTAAAAGTGCCTCACAGAACAGCTCTCAAATCGGCACAGGTATTCAATTCGGAGGGGTCCAAGATTTAGCTAATTTCCCAGGATGTGACAGTGAATTACCTAGAAAGGCAAAGGCTGCTCCCTCGACAATTGACCTCTGCATGATCAGACTGCGATGTCAGATATTACATATTCCGGTGTATATTATATGGAAATTGATAAACAATATGTTTGACTTTTCTAATTTATTCTCAACTCATCAGGAATTACAAATTGCAAACGCTCGCTGGTTCGCCATTCAACAAGATCTGGACAGTGCAAAGGCAGACGTAGCCACAAACAGACATTTAAAGGACGAGGTAAGATTAGAAAAAAACAACGGAATACGAAGCTCCAAAATAGCAGGGTAATTATCTGGAATCGAGTATAATTAACCGTTGAACGATGGTGTTTTTTGTAGATTGCTCGACTGAATAAAGAACTTCTCTTAATGGGTGAAGCGAACAGCAAGTACCAAGAGAAGATGGAGGCGGTGCGACAGGCCGAGATCGGCACAGAGGAGACAGAGATGACTTGGGCGGCTCTTAAGAAAGATCTGGCAGGTTAGGGATCGGTGCTGATATTTGTTAATGACCGATGGGTATCATTATAGAGGAGGCCATCTCCTAAAGAGTGGCTTCGTATTGTTTGTTCCATACAGCCTCCCAAGAAGCCCTGAAGAGAAAGACCATTCAGCTAGAGGCGGCTAAGGCTCGCATTGGGGAGATGGAAGCAACGTCAGCACTCAAGGTTTGACATGATCTCGAACATTGTCTCTTAGACCTTTTCAAGGCGGGGGGTTAATAATAGGATTGAGTAAATACGACGGGTAATAGACGTCCGCAACCGTGACTTAATACGCTGGAAGTTTTAAAATCATTGTCAGGAATTTGATCTAATCTGGAGAATCTTCTTTTCTGGATCTAGGACGTCGCAGTGGCCGAGCAGAAACGACTTCTGGAAAACGTGAAAAGCATCAACAAAGGCAAGATGGAGGTAGGTACCCGGCGGCGAGAAGGTGGCGCCTAATGTTATTACCCTTCCCAACTGGGTCGTGAGATCAGAATTTCAGCAGTTTCAGCTAATCTCGACCCCTTACAGGTACCCATTTTTATGTCCTAAGAGAGAAGCAATTGTGATGGCGTCTTCCTCGGGCAAAAATATCTCGATGAAATCGCCGTGTTTTTAACCCACATTGGTTAAGAAATATGCATTCGAAAAACCTCACATCGTAGTTAATAATTTTTGTTTACTTTTGTAGGCAATGGACGCAAAGTACAATGCTCTGAAGAAAGTCAACCAGCGCATGGAAGCTCACATCCTAAAGCTGACGAAATCTCTGAGAGAGAGGGACAAGGATGCCCGGCGGCACATTCCCTCTGGGAGAGAGTCACGCTCCACCGAGGCACTGAAGAGCATCGAGATGAAGCCGACGACGATGACAACACCAACACCACGAGTTTCACGTTCGATCGAAGCGAGCAAAGATGATGTATTGACACACGACGAGGTCGATCGCAACTCGAGAGGCAATACTATACATCGAGCTGGTTCGCCGACGACCAGAGAGGAACAATGTTTGTCGATAGACGACAGCTTGTCTGCCACCTGTCGCGATACTTCGGTCCCGCGTCAGCAGGTCGCCGTGGAGCGCCACGCCGGGGCAATTCTGGTCTCGACCACAATGTCCTCGGATGTCGACACCCAAGACCGGCCGAGCTTCAACAGCCCGCCGTTGGTCTTCAGCGATATGTCGCCGTTCCAGCGCGTCCAGCGCAGTCCGAGACTGTCAGCGCGGCACAACTCCTTTACTCCCTCGAGTAGGATCCCCCCTCTGCAGACCAGCAAGGGGGAGACCAGCCAGTCGTGTCCCGACCTCGATGCCGGCAGTTCACCTGGGGACGCTGAGGACGTGGGAGGTGTCGCTCTGGAGGGCAGTCCACACGAGGGCGGTGTGATGCTCAGCGCCACGCCACCCGGTGCAGTTGTGGACACGGTCGCAGCGCGTCTCTGCCACGTTGGGTTGGCGTCTATGGTCAACATGGAGGCAAGTATCGAGGAGACCGACGTACCGAAACATTAGTTGGCAATCAAATGATATAGCAATCGTCTATTAATACACAATGCATGCTGTCCTATTGTAAATAATTTGTTAAAACAGATTTGTATGCAATTGAATTTCTCTGCATAATTCCTTTGTAAATAAATATTTCAACGTTCTCTAACTGCCTGAGATTCTGCCAAACGAATAGCAATTGTAAGGATAACTAACTGCCCCCTTGCCGGGTCTTGCAACCTTGTTTTAAAGGATGCGATACAGACCCTTGCGTTAGACTGTAACTATCTTAAAGTATATGAATTAGAGCTAGGCTAGTCCTGGAATAGTAAGCCGATAGATTCAGTTTGGTCGTTAATGTGTCACGTCTAATAACTACCATTCCCTTTAATAACAAGAGGCTTTTTATTAATAAATAAATTGGTTTAACAAGGTTTGCAAATTATTCTTTTATTATAATACAGTACATGTATATTAATGCTAAACATTAAGAGTTTGGAACCAAACTGTGTGGCAGTATGGGACATACAGTCACATGGTGAATATTATGTTTTCGTTCAAATAAGGTCCAGCAGCTTCTACAGATAAAAATACTTTTTGAATTATTCAAATCAGATTAAAACTTCCAGAAATATTACACATTTCATTACAAGCTTTTTCTTTATTTTCACACAATTCTTTGTCCAGAGAATGTTACAAAAATATTGTTTTCACAAGCACAAAAAAGACCATTTAGAAAATGTATTACTCTTAATAGAAAAAACAAATGCTACAATAAAAACAACTACATTGGGTTAAATGATTCTTCACGTAAACATGTTTTTCATAATTATTTCTCCGTACCAGTGGTTTCCAACTTTTTTTATAATATTCACAGACCCCATGTCTAAGTTCTCATTGGCAATATTCCATCACCAGGATATACCACACTGGTGACCTCTGATTCAGACTTAAAAAGTGATAAATAAGAATTAAATCCCTAAGGATCATACGGTGTGGGACAGTAATCAACAAATAAATCTTGCATGACGGAGAACCATAAACCTAAAATATACTGTACTTTGAATGAACTTTTGCATATATTACGGTTTTGCAACAATTAAACGGAATATTCATTTTTTTAAATTCTCTGTTACAACAAATTTCTCTTAACAACAAAATCAATGATATCAATATCTTCTTTTATTGTAGAAAAGGGCTGTTTCGCTCCTCAAACTTCATAAAAATATACTTGGGGGGGGGGGGAACAGGGTTGAAGTATAGTACTGCAGTGTGACGGGTTCATAAAAATAGGTTTATATTAAATAAAGTGGATAATGTACACAAACATACTATTCGATGTTTACACTTAAAAAATCATAATAAATTTCACTGGCTAAAAGTAAAAAAAATAGTCGATCCTGTGGGGCATGAAAAGGATGGCTGCCATTATCAAGTTTAATGCTAGCTTTAAAGTTGAACATACAAATGTTCTTCACAACAAAACACTTTCATGATTTACGGCTGTGAATGTAGTAATAGACTTGTTCACCATCATGACCTTTCTCCACGACTCCTCTCTCTGACCTTTCATCACCACCATGGTCCTTGGGGCCTGGGTGCCTGACCCGCCATCCCCCCTCCCAGATTGGAGAAGTAACTCTGGGGATTGACCGCGAAGGGGTGGTGGGCCGGTTGGAACATGTTGAGGGCAGCTGCCTGTTGAGGCATGAAGGGTGCGGCCGTCGGGCCCATCCATTGCAGTGATGGGTTGGCGTAGGCACGCAGGATGGGGAAGTGGCTGTTAAAGTACGGACCGGGCCGGGGGTAAGCTCCGAACTGACTGGGTGTTGGCATGGCGGTGGGGTTCATGTTGTTGTTGAAACGTTCGACCGATGGCGGACGATTGGTCTGTGAGTGACCACTGGTAGGTGCGACCGCCGGCGCGTTACCTTCGTCCCACGGTGGGTCCTGCTTAACCAGGGACTCTTGGTCGTTTCGTGGAAGTGGGTCCACCGTTTGAATGAGTCTACCGGGGGACGACTTGGCATTGCGAGGCGATATGGGGGACGTTAAGGTAGGCCCATTTTCTTCGGATGAACTGACACTGGCTCGTGATTGGTTACTCCCGCCAACTACGGTTTTAGCCGAGGGTGAGAAAAACAAAACAAAAAATGTAATAAATACAAGCTTGTTCCATTTTGGGTAGATCGTGTTTATGGAGACGTTAATGGTTGTTACTCTCCTCAACGTACCTACCTTCTACCCCGTTCTCTTTGACAGCGCCCTCAGTCGCCCTAATCCTGAAGGATATCTCATGGATTCGGTTCTCGATGTGCGATAACTCGTCGACGTACTTCATATCCGTGTCGTTCAGCATGGCATTCAAAATACGCTTCCTAACGAAAAAAATAACACACTATTATGTAGAACCTACTGAACAGCGGCCATCTTGTGGGGCAGTCTTGATAGGCACGACATCATTATTCTCTGTTTTCACGGTTATCGCAAAACTTGACCCTAAAGCTAAGTAAGCAAGTAAGCTTTAGTTATGGGCGAAGGCCGCATGTCTAGAATCATAAAAACTACAAAACTTTTAGTACAGGTGTGAAGTGAATGCTTAGTCAAAACTCGGTGTGTACTCTTTAACTGCGGATGAGTAAACGTCAATCACTACTCGCCTTTTAAAGTGAAGTGTCTCAAGAGTCATGTTCAGTTCCTCGAGTTCCAACGTCAGATCGAGCTTCTTCAACACGTCCTCATTTACGTCGCTCAGGCACATATCCTTTTTGCCGGAAAAAAAATATTTATCAAACACGAAATAGTCGTAGGGCATTTCTTGTGTATATTTACCTTAGGTATACTCACCCCTAGAATGCCCACATCTTCCGCTATTTGCTGTAGTTGTGCAACGGTGCCCATACTGACTGTGCCGGATGAACTAAGGAGCAGTAATGCACTGTGTGAAATAAAGCAACGGTGCTAAAGAGTTATTTTCACGTCGGTGTGGGGGTTGGAATGCTGATCGGTTACCAGTGCTAGTTGTGCACTAGGAGTATTAAAGACTGGTACCTGTGAGTTGGGGTGGGGGGGAGATGGTTAGACATCACTAATCTCATGTGGCGTTTGTGTCCTTTGGTAGGACACATGCTGCTCTCCGCCCAGGAGTGCAAAGATCAAAGTGGGGTTGCAGCGTTCGGTGTCCTCAACCACCCGGGAACTAAATAAACGTAATTTCACGCTGTTTCTAAGGTCCAACCTTGTAAATGGCATCAGGGTGACAAATTCAGGTGCACCCTCACAGCTGTCGATCAACTCAAACCTGTAGGAGAAATAAAGCATGTAGGTAGGTCTATATATACCTACTTAAAGATGTACCACATGACACTAAACCCATCTATTACTACTGCTGCGGGCCAATAAATCATTTTGAGAAAAAAATATCCATAGAAGGATTTTTTGGGGCGCCAATATATCATTTTAAAGCTAATAACAAGGTCAAACCTACCAAATTACGGATTTGGGAGAAATTGGACTGAAATAATTTCACAAACCGTTAAAATAAGTTGAACCAACTGATAAGACGTGTTTTTTATGTTTGAAAACATTTTATATTTTCTATGGAGTTTCAAGCAAATTCGAGTAAAAAAATCTAAGTTTGCCTAAGAGTAAAGCATACTTTCGTAGTTGTTGGAATAGTTTCGGATGCTCATGTTCCATTGCTGTAAACAGGGGTGTATCAACATCTAGCTCACTCACCTAGGGGGGAAAAACAGTCGGACTGAATTAATGTTTTTTGGACATTTATGATACTACACCTTATTGACAAAGCTATTTTTGAACACTTTTAGGGAGTCATACCCACTTAGGGCTATTTCTCCAAGTTGGAAGGGATACATCTCAGTTTCAATGTTTCAAATCCTAATAACTTAATAGCTTTTAAATATTCCATTTGAAAAAAAGTGCAAGGTCTATATTTTACTAATATCTATGTCAAAAACCTCAAATTGGCCTCCTGCTCTGGTTTCGACATACTGCGTCACACAATATTCACGTAGACCAGGCTGTTAGAGTCGGGTTTGTTCATTGGTTTGTGCAGTCCGAGACTAATGTCAGTCTACACAAACAAGTGCAACAAGGTAGATTGCATGATTGCCTTAAGACTTAACTATTCAAAAGGGCATTCGGGAAACAAGTACTTCTACTTATATCAAACTGGTATTTTGGCAAATGTTTAATATATTTTACTCACTATAATATATTTTAACTATTTTATATATTTAAACTATTTTATATATTTTAACTAGTTTAAATATTTGTTATTCTTAACATGTGATGAGCTCTCGAACAGGCTTTTCCTGGAGACAGGGCACTATATAAAGTGCAATTATTATTATTATTATTGTTCCTATCTCGTGGCTTACTAATTGGCACAAGACATCCTCTGGGTCCGAATCATCGTCATCGCAGAGTAGGGCCGTTACCTCGGCTACGGTCAGGCACGCCTCCATCTGGTGGTTGATCAGGTGGACGCTGTAGCCATCCTCAAGGTCGATGCTAAACAACCAACGGAAAAAGCAGTGAGAAATACTTTATCCATTGTTGGAAATAAATTGTTAGGTAATGAAACTTTTCAAGCCTTTTTTATTTCTTCTAAAATGCTATTTTCAGAGATACATCGTGTTGCCACAATAGGGCAACGCAAGGGGGTTAACAATCGAATACTCTATCCCTGTTTTTTTCTGGGTTTTTTGTCTCTCGCACTTCAGCTAACAATGAAGACCCTTGTGGTGCTGAAATACAAATAAATAATCAGAATATAGTCCCCACCCTTCCCCCCCCCCCCACCATTTTGTTTGGTGAAACTCACTTACCGTTTGACAATCCATTGATCCTCGTCCTTCTCCTCAACTTCCTCTAGCTGTGGCATCGAATTTTGCTTGACCGTATCACGACTCGTCCCTGGTCTCAACGGCTCAACATCTACACCAATTACAAAGATAACATTCTGGTTTACACTTGAAAGACCCAACCCTAACCCAACATTTCCACGAAGCTAAGCTACCAGGCACTTGATCAAGGCAGTTTTACATGCACTGAGTGAATTGAGTCAGTACAAAATAAGCAAAAGCTGATGAGAATTTGATGACTTTTATTTTCAATACATTACATATGCATGATCAAGGGAGTTACACGTAAACATTACGTCTATCGCATACCCCAACGGTGGAGGGGCAAGCATTTTCATAGCGATGCACGGAGTAGGAAGTACCATTCGATTATTGTTGCATACAATACCCAAGTACAGGGTTGAAATGTTGGATATCCCTTCTATAACTATGGAATGGCTTGCCCCAATACACAAAAACTCAAATTCAAATGTTATCCGAGTGTGTGTACCTGGAATAAGTCAGGGTGTAACGGACTATGCTGTGTAACTAACTGGCCCTTGTATTAAGCTACCCACCTTCGGCCAGTAGCGTGACATCCACCTCGATAGCCTCATCGCCCCTCCCATCTTGCGCCCTGCCATCTCGGCCGTCGTATGATCCCTCCGCGTCGTCCATCTTCTTCTCATCCTGCGCTTCCTCGGTGGCAATGTCCTTCAGGGTCAGGAGGTCCAGGTCAAGCTCAGGGAGATCACCGGACTCGGAGTTCTCGTCTTCGTCCCGTGTTTGGTCCTGCGTAGAGGAAAAAAGCGCGACGTCAAGGTGTTGTATACATCACAACCTTTCCGGTTGTTAATAGCAAAAAACATTTGTAAACGTGCCCTAAGTCGCAATGGTAAAAAAGTCCTTCAAAGTGATTCAGAATCCGAATCCAGATCAATCTCAAAATCTAATAGTATGATTATAATCAGTCGAGTATGTTTGACATAATCTTGATGACAAATAAAGAGACAGGGTTGAAAACATAATCTCCATCTATCATAGATGTGGATATAAATATGACAATTAGGTACGAGTCTGCATAACAGGTTTACTGCAGTCACCAGGGTATTGGAGCCGTTCAACTGGGTGTCATCAAGCCTGGCCAACCCTTCCACAACGAGGGCGTCAATGATGTGGACGTCCTCGGAGGTCGACGTGTCGATAATCTCCAGACATAGTTCGTCTTTCTGCAATGGAATTACGACATTATTCGTATGCCTCAAAGGAAGTGGTTTGGTAAACATTAGCTCACCAATTTGGTCTGTATATGTGTATATACATATGGAGCGTACAGATGAAGTTAAAGTTCAAGAGGAGAGAGGAAAGCACCAGAAATTGGGGAAACCTAAAAGGTCTAAGAGGGATCGAAAACCCAATTTGCATGTTGGCACTATCGGGGTGCGAACGTGGGACCAACAGGGGGTACAGACAAATGGATGGAGGGTACCACCATGCCCCCTGACCTCTAACGATATTACAGCTACCATGACGGACGAGCAACCACGAGTTACTCGGCCGACCAGATTTAGTCTGGTACCCAGACCGCACGGCACCTAATCACCTGTATATCTCTTATGACGGCTATTAGTGGCTTTCCTGCAGTCAGAGCTAACAGTCTGTCCCTAGAAACGGACGTCCATCTTTCCTGAATAACAAATATACAACAAGGTAGAATATCAAAGAAAGGCACAGATAAAAAGAGTTTGATGGTTGCAGTTTCCGGTCTCAGCAGGAAAACCCCCCAAAAAACTAGGAATCAATAAATACCTCAACGGGTTCGATGTAGGCTAGTCTGGCATTGAACGACTGGATGGGTAGGGTCATGAAACAAGACCTGAACAATAATAACGACGACACAATATCAAGTTATGATTCCAGTCGCATTCAATTGGATTGGTAAGGGATGGGTTCAGGAGATTCAGAAGGTCAGAGGGTCAGAGGATCAAAGGGTCAGAAGATAAGAAGGGTAAAAGGATTATTTTTTGCAATTTAAATATGACAGCTCAGAAAATTCTGGAAGAAACCTACTTGAGTAGTCTCAACGCTGATCGTGATACAGTAGCCACAGTACCATAGTCCACATAGAGCACCTGGAGTTGAGAACAAAACACCACCGCAACAAATATATTAGCTAACTATTTACCTATATATATATCTACTTTGTTGATATATTGGCCGATCTTAATTATGCAGAACTAACAAAACCCATTCATAAGCCAATGCATTTTTTGTTTTAACTTACATGACACTAGCATCCATACAAGTCACCATGCTTCACAAAGACTGACTAACACCACCCATCAAGCTGCTGGTGCAATCTGCAGCCAGAGCTGCCAGAAACACAGGGGCATAGCCCTTACCTTTCACGATAAGCATCCTGGGTTCTTTTAACATGCATTGAACAACACACAGGATCTACGGCTTAACATCCTATCCAAAGGAGGGAGCCAGTATGGTCAAGTGCCTTGCCCAAGAAGACAAGTGCCACGACCGAGACTCAAATCCACATTCTAATAGCACCAGAATTTGAGTCCGGGGCACTGAACCACTCGGCAACACAACACTCTACGCATTGTTTTATCAAAGCTACTACTCCAGCAAGGACTGGCATTGGACAGCCAAAATGGCCACCAGTCGGCTTCGGCGAGTCAGCAGCTGGTACCCACCTCCACAAAGTCCAGCCTCGGTATACCGGTGATGAGCCCCCGGTGCCAATTGTTATCTGATATGTACAGCACGCAGCACACCTGGCCCACGGCCAGCATGGACTCTGGGAACTCGTACTGGTTCCCCTCAGGGTAGGCATAGACGGACCTAGGGACGCCACGAAATGGTTATAAATTTCAGCAATTTCTTAGAACCTATAGTTACAGCACTGGGTTAAGATGTCAATTCTAACAAGTTCTTACTCGAGATTATCCATGAGGTCATCCAGTTGCCGGTTACTCTTTTTGTCCCTGAGTTGGATGCAGAGACGGTGCGGAGTGTAGACCGTAGCGACATAGATCTCCACGTACTCATGGAGAGATGGACAGTAGGGGTAGGAGTAGCTGAAACCCCAGCCTACTGCATCGTTTGGGATGGACATGCTCCGTGGGATCTAGAGGGTCACAAGTAGGTGGAGCATTTTAGAGAAATCCGGCATATGTAAGGATCCGATGGTACTGCGTGATTCTTCACATATTTGATGGCGCACACAGGGGTCACAGGGTCAGGTTATAGAACAGGAGCTTGGTTCTAAAATTCAATCATGGGGGATTAACTAGGGATTACATTTGACTGGTTGCTACTGGTTGGGTTTCACAAAGGTTTATAGTTGAGGTTTTACTCAATCTGTGTCACCAGGAACTGAGAAGTTCATTACAATTTTTACCTTGTTCGATTCTTCAACGAGAAACAGAACAAGCCGACCTGTAAGAAAAAAGCAGAAGAAACAAAAGTAAATTTATACACCCAGCCAAATCAGGTTTTAGAGATAATAGGTTGTACAAGGATGTGTTTACATGAATAGTGTCATATATATAGTTGGTATCAAAAACAGTGAGATTTTTCTGGAGTAAAACAAAATAGATCTATTTTGAGAGAAGGTCATATTCTATTATGATCTAGTTACATAATCTGATCATAAACTAGCCGATCACATACAAGCCAAAGACTGGATCTGCGGCAGCTGCACAATCTTACAAACACCTTGGCTAAAGACTAACATCCCACTAGCCACCAATCTGCAGAGATAGTCAAACTATGTGCGTTTAGTTGTTGCTTAAGGCTGCTTACCGTAGCCCTTGTAGACCACACTAACTGTATCTGGCATCATCATGATCAAGGAGTCAATGTCCCTGAAGTCAAGCTCTTCCAGCGGGAATACCTCAAAGTAGGTTCTCTGTGGGAGAGAAATGAGAATCGCTCAAACTAGGCGGAGCTCAATAAAGGCATGGAGGGTGGGGCACACGGGAGGAACTGGGGTCCCGCTGGCTGTGCGACGCTCAATTCTCTCTGTGTGCAGTGAAACTACGCGGAACTTTGCCTGCATACAAAATTTTGATAGTCAACAACCTGCATGCTGTCATTTGCTCCCACAAAAAAATTTGGTTTTTGAACTGGTGTATTCTGTACAAATATAACTTTCCAGTGGTGTATAACACGTCGTGGTGTTCTAAATATTTCTTATTTCACATCAACCCAAGTAAGCTGTGCATTTATTATACTTCATCACGAAGACACAGATCCACATCTCCAAGTGCGTTGTGTGACTTTACGCTCATTTCATGGGAGCAGGTGACACTTTATCTCGAGCATTCCGAAGCAAACTGACTTAACGGACCGGAGGATTAATTCAAGGAAGAGAACAACGCCCTCACCTGGTAGACATGAGCCAGGCTCTTCAACAGGATGCCCTGAGGGTGTTGTTCCAGCAGGGTTCGGATCTTCTTCTTCAATTCGATGAACCCCTGCGACAGGTCTTTGTACGGGGTGGAGTGGTGGACGGCACTCGTGGGGGCAGGCTTCTTGTCTGGCCGGGGAGGCAATCAAATTGGCGAGAGAAGGTGGTAAGGTTCAAACCACGTCATTCACGATTAGAAGTAACTTTTATCGATGCTGATTTACAAGTGACTAGCTTATACAGCACTGGCTACACCAAGGTGACTAGCTTATACAGCACTGACTACAACAAGGTGACTAGCTTATGAAGCACCGACTACACCAAAGTGACTAGCTTATACAGCACTGACTACACCCATGTGACTAGCTTATACAGCACTGACTACACCTAAGTGACTAGCTTATACAGTACTGACTACACCAATGTAACTAGCTTATACAGCACTGACTACACCTAGGTGACCAGTCTAATCACCAGGCTGTGTTGGCTTGTAGACTCTGACATCGTAAAGCTTCCAATCTCCATGTTTCTGCTCCCTCTCGATAGCTACGACCTCCGGTATGTCCGTCATCAGCTCAGTGACGCTGTAATAGCCAAGCGACATCATCTGCAACGGCTTCTTAAACTTTTTCTAATGAAAAAAGAAAAATTAAGTTACTGGTGAAATTGTTGTAATATCGAATATCGGATAATTAGATATTGATATTTTCATCTGTTCTAAGTTCTTAGATGTACAACGGTAATTATATAACCTACTATGTGGTAGGCTCTCCTAACCCTAATCCCTTAACCCCCAACCCACCCCACTAAATAAATGATGATAAAGTACCGGTACAAAATAGCCGATAATTATCGAATATTTGATATTTTGTTAACATCGAACCTAAATTGAAACAATTAAGATTACAATTAACCTTTACAATTAAGATTAAGGAACGATATACAGTGTCCCTAAATGAGCAACCATATGCAATCGCAATAAAGCACCGTTCAAAGCTGCAGACCCAACTAAGCCTCACTCCATAGCTGCTTGCTGTATAAGTGAACAAACTGTGCTTGAGGCAGCAGAATATTCTGTAGTTAACGTAAACTTGAAATGTAAAGACAAGAAATAAGTACCTTATACACATCTGGTAGGTAGGCAGCCCACAGGCCCTCTGGGTGGTCAGCAAGTACCTAGTCATTCAAAACAGACAGTTTTACATTACGAAGATCTGGTAATCCTATACAAACAAAACACTGTAGTACATAAACAAAAAGCAGTGATAAATGACTATATATTTTCTAGAATTTGTTTTTCAAACATTTCAATAAACTGAGGATTCCACAAAAACGCATTATGCACTATAGCTAGTATTATTCAGAGAGAAACCCAGTGACTAGAAGATAATAAAGTTGGGTAAAAGAAAATCTTATCAAATTCTTCTGTAGTGTTTGTCAACAAATTACCTCTCGTATCTCCTCAAGGAATTTAGTCTCAAAGCGATCTGACGTGATAGAGTCAGACGTCTTGGAATGCACGGAATCCTCAGAGACGGGACTTGCACTTGCTGCTGTAGAACCAATATCCTGAAGGCAAGCATCAAAGGAAAATTGACAAGCTAAGAGATGGGGTTGAGCTAGAACATCCGTTCATCATATTTGTTTAAATACCCTTGTACCCAGCCTTCGTATCACAATGATGTTAATTACAAGGGTACCAGACTGGTCATAAAAGGTATTTCCAAAGATTAGCCAGGGTTAATAATGATATAACATCTTGAAGGTAAAACTTCTGTCAATGAAATCAAGGATACATATACAAGTAGTCATTCAAAGAAAGAATATGCAATGACATATCTTCATCCCAGATATCTGTTTGTACCTTCGCTTCATCCTGTCTGTTCTTTGACTGTTCGAAGGAAACATGGTGCACTGATTGTTGCGGTTGTCGAACTGGTTGGTTGTTTGGGCTCATTGCTCTTGGTCTACCGTCAATCACTGCAGTCAATAGAGATGTTATTAAATAAAATTAATTATAGGTCTATATTAACGCATACTGTTATATAATTTATTAGCTCAATAAAGTAATGACAATGCTTAATTTCAATCAAGTTATTCTGCTTAATAAAGCCAACTAGACAGAACTTTTGACAGAACTCCAACCTTGTTGTAAGAGAGGTTTGGGTTCTTCTTTTGAGACATGATGTTGTTTCTTGTTGTTTTGATTGGTTGTCGGGATTGGTAGCAAGCCTCTCGACTTCACCTCTCCTCCTGGATGGTTGGATCGCTCATAGATACGAAACTCTTCACCGTTCAGTAATTCAAGACTCACAAACTCCGACAGTGTATGACACAGATGTCGGAGCGAGGTAAAACCTAGTTTTGTGAAACTGATGGTGTGTCCAAACTTCTCCATGAAGAGCATGTTAAAATGAGAATTGAGCACTCCATTCGGGTGTGCTATTAAGAACGATCGAATCTGGTTTCGGACATAGGCAGGAACGCTCGGCTGGACGGTGGGGGGACCGTGGGGTCTTGGCTTCGAGCTAAAAAGAGTCCCATTGGACTGTCCCGATGACACACGAATGTTCAGCGACTTTGCCACGGCAACCGATACAGGCCTCGTATTTCTATTAATAGTATGCCGTCTTTTCAGACATTTTTGTACGTTCACTTTTTGTTTCGACACGAGGTCTTCGATGTGGCGAGTCTTTTCATCAGTGACAGCCCGTACAACAAGGTGACCCCTCTCCCACAGACATTGGAGGGTGTCAGGGACGGCCTGCAAGAAATCCTGGCAGGTGCTGTAGCCCAGTTTGCGGTAGGGAAGCGGGCGACCTTCAAACTGGGCAAAATCTTGCTCGACCTCCTTCGGCGTGAGACCCAGGGGCGAAGATATGACGAGCGCCCTGATCGTCTTTTTGAGTTGCTCCTTCAGTTTAGCCTGGTCTGACATGGTTGTTAAAAGCAAGAACAAGTTAATCACTTCGTAATATCTTCATTGAAAAGTGCCAAAGTTATACACTGAGCGAAAAAACAAGAGAAGCACTCCACGCAAAATCGAATAAAGTTGCATTCCACATGACATGATATGCATGGATATCGATGAACTCAATAAACAGTTCTGGTGGGGTGGGTCAACTAATGATGAGTTAGTGTTGCCCAAGGCCGGCTAGCTAGCTACACTATATAGGCGGCGTAGTACATTATGTCTTTTCCATCCCTGTATGTAGTCTGTTGTTACATAATTTATTTAGTCCGTGCATAAATACCGCCCTCTATATATTTTTATAGGAACGGTACACTCAAGACTACGCGTGCATTATACACGTACACATGTACTTGAATAGCGCAGGAGTGGCCGCGCCGGTAGACGGCCGCCCGGTGAAACATTGCTAACATTTCTAATTCTAGAAGGAATGAACCACAAACTGTAAAATTGTTGACAGTGTTTGGGGTGTGTGATTTTCAATACGAGGATCCAATACAAATTTCATATTTTCTCTTCTCCAATTTTATTCACGATTGCAACATACAAGACCCACACATATTGAACATACAGGTATTAACATCTTCACAGATTACCAAACTCTACCAAGATTTGACTGAAAATATAGAGAACAAGTTCAAATACAGCAGTTAATCTGTTTAAAATTTATAAGAATTCGTTGTAAGAATTTCGTTGTCACAGAATAGTGAGATTAGATTCCGATACCCAAAAATATACAAAAACCTAATAAGTCTACAATTCTACATCAAGATGAACTTAATCTGCTCATGGAGGCATGATCTGCCTTACCTAATTTCACAAAATATTACCGGAATATATATTTGTTTACTAAATCAGGAAGGTAAATGATTAAAAAATAAACGAAAAAAACATTTGAATATACTTGCATCCAAAACGGTACATAACAGTGTTTTATAGAAGCATTTTTAGCAAACCAAGTCTTATTGTAAAAGAATATGAAATAGCCCTTTTTTTAGGGGGAGGGGGAAGGAAGGGGGAAGGAAGG
>JAVCKS010002079.1:7703-19688 GCA_032273685.1 Pteraster tesselatus | reverse complement strand
GGGAACATGTTGTGCTGCTGGTTCTGGATGCCCTGCATGTGCTGCTCGTAGGCGGTGCGCAGTTTGGCGGTGATCAGGGCCTCTGCCTTGGAGACCTGATCCACACTTCCCTTGATCATGATGACACGCTCCGGATTACAGATGGTCAACTCGTGGAGACTGAGCATGATGAGGTGGAGAAACAGACAAGGACGTTTGTGAATAGATTGGTCTGATCACAAAGATAACATCAAATATTGGAAAAAAAAGGGGGGAAAAAAAAAGAAAGAAAACCAACCTAGAATGCTAATTAAATTGCTCAGAGACATAAGTTAGGTTTAAGTCTGTGGGTCCATGTCCCAAGTACTTTGTCCCGTCCCACCACCGAATTTCAAGGCAGCACGAGATAGCGAGCACTGGTGTTACTATCCGCAGTGGGAACGCCAACTTGACGACTGAGCATGTCAAGTTGGAGCTGACTTACAAAGTCAGATCTGCGACTTTGAATGATGAAACTTGCCTTTATAACAAATTGACCGAACGGTCATAATTTTGGTCTGGTATTGTCTGGATATTCCTAAAACAGAATAAGCAGTAGAATTTCTCGGTGGGACAGTCACTAGTTTCTCTGGGGACATTACAAAAACATAAATCGGTTGATGTGACTGTACTCGGAGGCCTACCCTGCCCCAAGAAGGAAACTCTAGCCCGGCACACAGCCCTCCATCTAGGCACTTACGGTGAGATGGTGATCGAGGTTCCAGATTCCTGCATGATGTGCTTGAGGGAGCTACCACCCTTGCCGATAAGTCGTCCGACAAGAGCGTTGTGGGCGAGCAGTTTCAGGGGCGGCTGGGTACTGGAGACGAAGATATAATTTATGTTCTGTAAAACCATTTTCACCACTATCGATAAGTATAATTAACAGCAAACTTAACTTCTCCAAGATCAATCCTGCGGCACATGAAACCGGAGGATCATTGTCATGTTCACGCGATGTCAAGAAGCTGAGTTACTTCTAAAAGAACTAGTGTGGACAGTGGATACTATGTATGCTATCGGCAACTACAGATTGGCAAATTGTCAAGAAATATTGGAAAAATATCAATTCTGGCAAAAAGAAAACCAAGCGAAAATAAATATACAAGACTGGGGAAAAATCTGTTCCATTTTCAACATAATTTAAGTAAATATCCTGCCGAGTAAATACTGTGTCCCAAGTACTTTGTCCCGTCCCACCACCGAATTTCAAGGCAGCACGAGATAGCGAGCACTGGTGTTACTCTCCGCAGTGGGAACGCCAACTTGACGACTGAGCATGTCAAGTTGGAGCTGACTTACAAAGTCAGATCTGCGTGAATTCTAATTGGAGGCCACGGCTTCAGTTTCTCCTGCAATATTTACCCCCGTGCAATGTTTTATTACAGACGACATTATTTAACTGCAAACAGTAATTTTTTTTTTTAAACCAATTGCATGAAAAATCCTAAGGTAAATTGCTTTTTAGTCTCGTTTGTTTCCCACATTTCAAGCCTTACCCCTTCTGTGCGCATTCCTGGTTCATAATCTCCATGACCTTCCTGCAGGCAGAGGTGCAGTCTTCTGGATTACCGAAGGTCGTTACAGCCTGCAAGATAGACAAGACATATCACCGATAGTTGGGGGTACACAATCTTCAATGATAAAGGCCTGTACATGTTCATTAAACCACAATTCTGAATGTTGCAAGGCTTTATTACCTAGTCCATGTCAGTTTATTAAGTCGTAAAGTCACGATGTTATTTTCATCTAAAGGTCACCGGTGGCTGTGTAAACAAATGATTGGGATGCAGATGATCACACCTCCAAATGTCGTACTGGAGGAGACATGATTGTTGTCACATGAAATCTTTCATATAAAGCCAGTTAACCCTTTCACTACCAAATTGTTTTAAAATTAAGGCTAGTGAGAACCAGTTATTTGCGTACAATACAGGCAACATTGGCTGGTATCCGTGCCTATTATTTTCGTCGCCGTTTGGCGCCCTTGGTATGGAAAGGGTTAATCTCCCTGGACATACGCTATTTACTTGATTGATTTGTGTGGCGTACTGTAAATAATTAATTTGCTAAGCTGTTCAATGTTTTCAGACAGTTCAATTTCACATCTTGATAACTTCACTTTGACATATCCTGTTGGGAAAAAGCGAGTGGCATTGTAAAGTATAAGGTCTATATGCACTAATTTAACAATTGATTGTGACAAACTGCGTCACAAATGCTTAAAGCAGGCAGGAGACATTGGAAGTAAATGGGTACTCGCCACACCATCATGATGAGGCAATTATTTGGTTTGGATCTGAGGCTGGGAAATAAGAACTTGGACGTGCTTTTACCTTTTCGCCAGAGCCCGGGTTCTCTCGACGGTGGATATCAATTCTGGGGAAAAGCAAACAAATTGAGAATAAATATACAAGACTGTAGGAAAAAATTACGTTCTATTTTCAACACAATTTTAGTAAATATCCTGCCGAGTAAATACTGTGTCCCAAGTACTTTGTCCCGTCCCACCACCGAATTTCAAGGCGGCACGAGATAGCGAGCACTGGTGTTACTCTCCGCAGTGGGAACGCCAACTTGACGACTGAGCATGTCAAGTTGGAGCTGACTTACAAAGTCAGATCTGCGACTTTGAATTATGAATTCTAATAATCATACAAAATAGCAGGCCTGCATTTAATTGGAGGCCACGGCCTCTGCGGTCCATGCATGTGGCCTTGGTGCCGCTTGTAAGTGTTTACATTGGTCCAATTGTCTTGGCCTTGGTGACCGTTTAAAGATTTTAATACCAACAAATGGAAGCGTCCTTTTAACAAGTCAAAATCCATGGACACGTTCTGCCATTAACATTTTTTAACACTTGGTTAACAGAATTGTTATTAGAATTAGTTATTAGAATTGTCTACACTCTGACATCTGAATTGATTTTTCCACACCACATGACATCACAAGCTAACATGCAGTAGTCTCCAACATCATGGTTGGATAATGTTGGCAAAATGAAATGAAACAACATGTATGCATGTTGGAAATTTATCGCTAAATAAAGGCAATGTGTTTTACGGAAACAATTAATAGAAGAAAACCACAGAAAATTCTTTGAAGATAATGAACCAGACAGCAGACACTATTTAAGATTACAAAAAAATATTTAAAAAAAACAAAAAACGATTCATTAGCCAATTCTTAACAGTACGCTAGTGACCCCCGCTCTGCGAAAATGTCGCTAAACTTTTGAGTCACCGTATGTAATTTAATTGAAAAGGATTTACACAAAACCTAAGATTTTTTGTTTTTAAACGACGAGACACAGCCAGACAGGACAGTAGGATAGTTCCTACTCTAAAACATGAATGTTAACATCATTCGACGCGATCTCCGGTTGCAAAGGCACCTTGCCACATTACAGGATGTTATTCGACATCACATCGGGGGTATTGATTACACTATTAAAGCAAGCCTCCCCTTTCGGCATGCCGAGGATCCATGGAAAAAAAAAAGGAAACACCAGCCGGCAAAATGTTCCCTTTAAACAGGAAACCCTCGCCTGGCTGCTTGCTGCGAGCCGAGTCTCGTTATAATAAACTACAGATGACTCACGACGTCGTGATCATGTGTAACGGCCAAAACAAGCCTAACCCATTCACTACCAAGTTGTCTTAAAGCAGTGGCTGGTTTATTGCATTGGAAATTGACAAATGTTATCTAAAAACTTTAGAGAGGGGGAGGGGGAGGAGGTGTTATTTAGTGCTCCTTACCTGGCTTTTGTCTCGCCTGTGATCTGCTTGATGGTCTTGCCACCCTTGCCGATGATGGCACCGACAACATCACTAGGAACCAGCATCCTAAGGTAAAAACAACAGACGAGCAATAATAAAACAATAGCTATCTATAGGGGCTTCTTGGTTCTTCAGCCGGGTTGAGGCCATTATACAAAAAATGCATCAAATTACCGACGATTCGAAAACATTTGTCCACTGATTCATTACTCTCATGGACTTTTTTTTTATTTAGGTGTCACGTTGATGTGGTGATAAGCGGTCAAATATGCTAGAGCAAGAAAAAGTAATGCTGCTATGAAAAAGCTTAGGTGCAGGTTGGCAGGCTGGTAACTTTCCCTTAAGTATGCAAAATGAAAACTGGTCGCTCACCTGACCGGGAAAACATTGGGCGTCCCCTGATTGCGATTTGGGTTGCGATTGAAACGATTGCTCTGGCGACCACTGTAATTCTTGTAATTCACCTGGGAAACGAAGGACAGACAGAATTAAATTGTCACCAACCTAGCCAAAACATGGGGGGGGGGGGAGGGAGGGGGAACAGGCACAGCAAGACTAAAGCCCCAACCTTTTGCCAAAATGTTTGCATCCGTTTTGGCTAACTTTCAACAAGTTGCATTCTCACAGACATTGACTACTTTTAACGTCGTGCAAAACTAGGTGACTGCTCCATTCACACGCTGCATGAGAACGGAACTTTGTACTTAAAACCCCCAGATGCTTAGCAGAATGTTGCATGCTCCAAGTAAACAAACCCTACTCCACAGCACCCATCTTGTAGGGGGGCCCCCTTCGAACCATCGGAACACTATACATGACTAGAAGCTTACCCTGAGCACAGAGCTATTGTGTTCGTAGTCGTTGAGTTGCTTGATGGCCTGCTGAGCCTGTTCCACAGCAGCATAGGTGGCGTTCACACTGTAACCATTATTACCCTCTAGACCTACAGAATAAAGAACAAACACACAGGAGTATTATTACGGTGAACGCATGTACCTAAGTCTTCTGGGTCTTTTAGTTAACATAAAATACAGAAAGACAGGAAGACGTTATATTTACCGACTCCATTTTGAAATCCATACTGTAGTATTTTATCTAGACTGGCCAGCAAGGGACCAATTGTGGAAGGTTTTACGCTGGTCAGACAGACTGATGGTATATATTTACTGAGTGCATTGCATAATCCACACTCCACATTTTATCCACACTAGCCAGCAGGACATTTTAGGCTGCAGTCAAACTCAGCAATTGTCTGCACTAGTCTGTTAAACTATCTGAAGAGTAGTGGTCCCTTTAATGAATATATGAACTCCAGTTTCACCTTGTATCACAAAGTTCATTACAAAAACAATTCTAGTTCCCACTTGATTTGTCGTTGTCTCCACATTGTCTACCATGTGTGATGTTTTTCACACCATTGGCACTACCTTATTCACGCTATCATCAACCCCTTCACGCTTTTGAAACAGTTGAGTCAGCATCGGAACGTGGATCTTTGACTATGCGAAGCAACTACCACAAGACCATACGCCCGCTCCATTCAAACACTGAAAGGGGCTATTGCATAAATGCTTCCTTTGCTACTACATCGCGTACAGCACAGTGTCGTCATCACTTCTATCAATAACTGACAGGTTCTATCCGAATCTTATTAGGTAAAAAGACGTTACCTTTTTCACAGCTTGTGATACTGCCAAAGGTCTTGAGGAGTTCCTCAATCTCGGGCAGTGGGGTGTCCAAGGAAACATTATGTACCTGGATGTTCGTGGAACGACTACTTTGCGGGTGAAAACCCCCCAACAAAAGAGAAAAGAAACATAAGAAATGCTATCACAGAGTTATTTTTTGTATCAATAAACAACATTTAGTTAATTAGTACAGTCAACTGACGGTACTTTTATCATATGGGAAGATGAAACGCGATATCAAGGGAGGTATCAAGCAGCCAGACCAATTTAACCTTGAGTAATAGTTTCGAACTTTGAATTGATAAGTTAATAAATGGCTTAAGAAAATCCATCCATTGTTAGCGAGTACCATTGTCCATATTGACTAGAAGACCATAGAACAAAATTCATACTTTTGATACCAAACAAATTAAAACTTGGCAGGCCAATTTTATCAATAGTACACGCTGACGAGATTTACATGTGCAAAGCACACACACCTCCGTCTCCCGTTTGAAACGTTCCAATAGCACGAGATGAAAATTACCAGGGTTGTGTGCGTTAAAGCATGCACACAGATTCATTTCAAACAAAGACACTTACATAGGAGGAAAACATTTTATAACGGCAAAACTAATATCAAGTGTTGTGCAGATTTTCGGAACATGCTGTAATTGTTCAGTCACATTTCTTACTGACAGTTTGATAAAAATATAAAACCCCCTAAAAACCTCCAAAAGGAATCATTTTCAATGGCACTCACTCCTGAGCTGAGAAGGCAATACCTTTCAGGATATCATTTAAAGTAAAGTCTAAAAGGTCACCATGTCACACACAAGAGAAAATAATCTAGTTATCTAAATTCACAAAAGTATATGAGTAAAATAATAAGCAAATGAAACTACAGTGCATTGACAGAAAAAAAAATCAATTGAGTGAAGAGATTAAAACAATTTTGATCACATGAATGAAATCTATGATAAACTTTGGTACCCTCAAATCACAATGTACACACATGAAAATGTTTATTCATTCATGCATTGTAATTCCAAAGTGGATTGTTGCAACAATAATTTTACAAGTCAAATAAAAATTTGACTAATCGCCAAATACCACCTAAGATACTACATATGGATGCAAAACCTTTAGACTCAAGCCCTTCAGCCTAACAAAAATTACAATTATTTTCAAGTAATTCTACACATAAATTATGTTTTTTTACTTTTGACTTTCAGTTTAGGAGTGGGCACTTTAATCCTGATGAAATTCTAACCTCATTATTAATTCTTTTAATCCAACATCTCAGACCTTCCAAAGGCTACCAAGCAATCAACCGCACAATTGCAAAAGTGACAATTCCTCATCAAATAGCCTAATAATGCTGGCTTATATTTCTACAGGCTGCATGATACAAGGCCACCCGCACCTAATTAACATTTTCAGTGGGTGGGAAGATTGCAGGAAGCCAACAGTGTAATGTGCATTGTAATCAGACATTCTGGTAGACCATATGGACACATTACAAGGGCATTTCCCATCTCAAACAGAATTGCACAGGAACCATGGACCATCTACAGTACGGTACATCAATCATTGGAGATTGTCCAATGTACACATTTTTGCAAAATAAAGTCAACTTTTGTTATAATGAGCACGTGGTTATATAACGAGAAAATATCTTGGTCCCGAAAGAACTGTGTATAACGAGACGGTTATAACGAGACGTTTGATGGAGAATACGGTTACAATTTTTCGGTTACAAAAATAATTTACTTAAACGTTCGCAATAAGCGTGGTAATAAGAAGACCACTAATTGTAACTTTTTTATGTGTCATCGGTTATTTGTCTCGCCTGATTAAATGTTCGTGATAAGCGTGACAACAACAAGACGACCACTAATTGTAACTTTTTTTATGTCATCGGTTATTTGTCTCGTCCGATTAAATGTTCGTGATTAGCGTGATAACAACAAGGACACCACTAATTGTAACTTTCTTTATGTGTCATCGGTTATTTGTCTCGCCTGATGTGAAATCATTCAGCTCACAATTTGTGAATGCATGCATGCGTGCACGGCTAGTGTCACAGCACTTACGTACGTGCGTTCATGTGGCGTTTGTCGTACGCCGTCTTCGTTAAGTCAGGATTTATTTTATTAACCTATTCCTCTTAATTATTTATTCATCAAATGTTAAACATTTATAATAAAATAATGTAAATCCAAGAGTGCTTTATGAGTGTTTTCACATAAGGTAAACATCTTAATATACATGTACTCACGATGTACAGTATATTCTAACATGTATACCATGTACGTTGCATTTGCTATACGGTTTTACATGTGGTCGGTTATAAATATAAGATTTTGATAAAACAAAAAAAATATTAGTCTTGGTATTCTTGTTATAACATGAGTCAACTGTGCATTAAATCAGCTTCAATCAAATTCACATCACAATTTCCAGATACAAACCAGCAAATATCTCAGTTTTCATGGACTGAAATAAAATGGGTAATGGCATTTCTTTATTTTTCACAGTACTGTACATGTACACACTATGTACAGTACATGTACATGTGCATGACCTCAACCCACAAACCAAACTATGTACAGTAGATACAATCTATCAACATGCCACTCGGGGTAATAAAATCACAATGAATAACCTGTCACAGAAAAGCCACTTTGTAGGCCTCCCAAATAGATGATCTTTGACCTTAAATCCACAACCAAAAATCACTGTTTTGTTTCCATCTCCTCAAAATAACAAGAACGCTATTCATGATAACCAACAATAGTTCATTTCACCAAGGTACCCACCCCTAGGGTCACAATGTAGTTGGCCCAGGTGGACCTCATAATTACCTGCAAGGCAAGCACTTTGAGTTCATAGTACATGCAAACTATGTATACACAAAACTTGGGTTCTCCCACTCGACAATGTCGAAGTTTAGTCTGTAGCCAAGAAAACATTCCAGTTTTTTCCGGTCCCCCCACCCCCTTCAAGTCAATGTACATGCTACTCCATCCTCAATAGAACCATGAGTTGAGAAATCACCCGATCAACACAGATTTCATAGAGCTATCCACTAAGAGATCACCCATTACTATGTAATACGCTGACAGTCATCCACATGCATTCCCCTAGCCATACAATCCTTGTACCCTTGGACCCTCATGCTGGTTTACACAGGTTAGAGTGCTAATTAAATTATACTGACATAGTTGTTTATTTATCATTGATGACAGGGTGCACAAAATTAACCGAGGCATAAATAATACGTAAATGGGATTGGCATTCCTAAATTGTTGAGTTATGGTTGTGCATTATAATCCAGTGTGGCTCAGAGGTCAATGCTTTACCCACACCTCTCATCAGTGGGGCAAGCTATGGGTTGCCAATAGAAAGCAAATGACTACTGGTTGAATTAACAATCATTGTAGTATCGTTACTTAGGTTTAATAACACAGCAAAGGTCGAAGGACAGTAGGGCAAACTTTCCAACGATGACCTCTAAATATTCCTATTAAATCAGTTTTGTCTACACACAAACTAGAATCATGTATAAAAAGTGCCCGCTAACCAAGTTGTGTATTTATTTTAGCAACACATGTATTTATTTTAGTGGGACAACCAAGGCCAAGCTCTAAGGGTACTGCAGCCATTTGCTTCAGTGCCCTAAGTAAAGATCACACCCTATGAATAATGTAGACTTCTTAATCCACTGGCAACTTGATTCCCAGACCCCAGATACTAGTGGCTTCCCCTTTAATGTTATTCATATTGGTAACATCTAGTTGACCTAGACAGGGTGAAAGGGTTACATTCCGGCTTGTCTGGGAGATCTGGGGACAGATACATGACAAGACTTAATAGCAAGATTGGGAAAAAAGTTGAGAACTAGGAACATCCACACTTTGATGAATAAAAATAAGAAAAACAACCAAGGGAAAGCAGTCTTTACCCTACGATGTCATTCGGTTTTTTTCTGTGTGATACCAGTCCTGGGCCGTTCACACCCAGACATTCACTGCAGAACTTCCTGGACCTCCCAGGAGTTGGAAACCAAAGACAGTTATTCCCTATTACTATCAATAACAGCTTCTAGAACATAACTTATAGTAAGTTCAATCTTGGTGCAAGAAAGCCAGTGCATTACCTTTTGTACACAAATCGATTTTATGCACAATTTTTTTTTTGGAGGGGGGGTGGCCTTACTGTATGAAAAAATAACTGTGTACACGTACTAGGAGGTCAGCAGTGGAGGAATACATATAATTGACTGCACAGCTAGTGAAAATGCTCTCGTACCACTCTGTCGTCCGAAAGATTTATGGGGAAAACAAATTCACTGTGATGAACTAATTTCACCAACAACACTCAACACCATGACAGTTGTTGCACCAGTACTCAGTATGATGTGCTAGCCAGGTGTCAATGTTTATGGATGTCTATAGTATATTGTACAACAACGATAGTATGGTTTTTGCCATGAACAGTTCTAGTCTAGACATTTTGCCAACAAATCAATTGAGTAGGCTTGAATAACTACCGGTAACTATTATTTCCCCGAAGCGGCTGGGTGCAAAATATACATGTTTTTAGGCTTTAGTGGCAGAGTTTTATCACTGGCTGGCGCGAGATTGTGGTTGGCAGAAAGTGCTGTCCCCAGACGTTGTCAGGTTGGGTGGGCATTGCCGAATGCAATCATGTACAATGTGTGTATTTTATTTTATTTTATTGCCCACCTATGAATAGATTTCTACAAACGACTAATTGAACCAGTATTTATATTTATCATGATTGATAGCACACCTTGAAAGAAAGGGCAATTATGTGCAATACCTCCCAAATACTCACTCTAAGAGTCAAAAGCAGCAATAAACCAGGTAAAGTTCCATATCGTTGATTTTAAATGGTACTTCTTATAGCAGTGTTTCACTAATAAACATATGCTAGTGAAAATGAAAAGGTAAACCCCTGGCATGTACATGTACATAAGGGAAATTCAATAAACATTTAACCAATGCAAAGCCACGTAGCCAGTGCAGATGTAATAAACATGTAATACAGAGATGTTTATTAGCGAAGCAATAAACTAAGCTGAAGTCAACTAATGTGAAATGCAGTGGTACAAGGGAAAAGGGGAACGAACCATTAACTGTTTTGCATGTTACAATACTAAAATCCTGTTTTTTTATCGAACATTTTAAGACAAATTGTAAGAAAATACTGTTGTTGCATGGTGAAATAACATTCACAGTTTACAGCTAGCTATATCTACTCTATCGTAGCTCAGAGGTCAACAGTATTTCTTCCTAATTTATTGACAGAAGTTGCCAATAGTGTGCAACTTGGAACAGGAAATGACCCAGCTAGCTGGTATAAATGCAATATTCTAAAGTCTATAAATAGACTAAATACGAAAAGGTTGAATGGCTTTGCAATCGAAATTGTACAGATGTTGGTCAAACAAAAACAAACTTGATGCAGAGACAACCGTGGAAAAACGCTGCCAAATTGTTTGTACAAATGCCAAGTGTGATTGGGGCTTAATTCTGTGGCAAAGGAGCATACAACAACATCTCCAAACACTTCAGGAGAACTGGAATTGCAAGTATACTTCAGACATAAAGACTAGTACATAAACTCTTAACTACCGGTAGTCTGCAGTTCAGCCTACTGGTATACATTTTGTCTTGACTAAAGGCTAAGCTGTAATGACTCTAACCTCCGATTGATAGGTCAGACAGATGTAATGCTTCCTGTAGGCAGCTGGGTGCCCTAATGGAATCATTACATACACAACAGGCCGTCAACACAAGGTGAATATACAGCAATATGAAGGGAATTGTGGACTGGAATTATCAACACTTGAGATGCAAGAATTTGGATATTCAACATTTCACCATAAAAAAAGATTTTTGAATGATTTTTTTAATTGATAATTTGGTATGTTTCATTTGTTAGTAGCTTTATAATAAAATGGCAAGAGAATGCATCGATAAGACTAGGTCTATAGATTAGGGTAGTTATTTATAGTAGCATCTCCTGTGATGTTGGTACCACCTATTTTATTATGACTTAATAATAATACTTGTATTTTAGTATTTAATGTTAGTACTGAGACTTTTACACAAATTTATATAACCGCAAACATCTACACAATAATAGGTGCTACTTTTTCGGACACCAGATTTGATACATTACTTCAGGGTATAATGGTAGAAATCTGAACTACTTCCAGGACAATTTTCAAAATATTCAGGTTTATAGTTTAACAATTTCAAACTCGTGGACAGTGTTACAGAGTGAGGTACCACACTCCGTACAGCAGTTTAATCTGGAGACATCTGGCGCATGTACGTATTGGCTAGTTCAGATATGGGAGTCGGTGGTAAACTGGCTCCGTAACGCTACCCACAGCATTCTAACAAAAGGATGTACTCACTTATTCCCTCGCCGTTTTGGGACGGAATGTTCCACAACCATCACAGATCCAAGCAAATTGTAATCTG
>JAVCKS010002035.1:0-12981 GCA_032273685.1 Pteraster tesselatus | reverse complement strand
GGCAGGTTGGGCATTGTTTCACAAGTTCCTCAATATGCTTGTTGATGTCTAACCAATAAACGCAGTACCTTGCTCGAGTCCATGCTTTGGTAACCTTCGTGCAACTTGGTCAGGACATACGCTTGCATGCAGGCAGGAATGTAGACACGTTCTCCCTTGATGAGGATGCCATTTTTAATGGAGAGTTCGTCACCTAAAGACATAGTAAGGGCGAAGTGGCTTTGGTAGATCTTTAATTCTGTTTGGCCAGCCTTGGACGATGAGTTTCATGAGCGTGGACATTGTTTCGTTGTTCGCTGTCTCGAGCTTGAGCTGGTCGATGCGTTCGCTAGGAAACTGCACAAACTGGATCATGTCGCCCGAATTGACGACAAGCTGTTCTCCCTGACGATATATGACGCCATTCTCACGACAACGCTAGCCACTCAAGAACAAAAATGTGCACAATAAAAACTTCGGTATTGCGGTATTGCGGTAATCGATCCATCAGCACGGCATCAACACGCGGCGGGCACAGAGCTGAGTCATCATGTCCAGACATAGCTTTGGGTCTGTCGATGGTGGAAACTGTGCCCCGAAAAGATTTTTTAAAAGGAAATGTTTGTAGAATGCCTGTAGCTCTAGATCTGTCGTTGTCGTCCTTTACTGTCAGTAAGTTGCTGTCTGCTGCACGGGTCCCACCCTAGTCTTGGTGCAATACCGTCTCGTTTTTAGCCGCGAGAGGGCGCTCACCACGAACTGCCGCAGTCGTCATCGGCGCGGTCGGCTGGCCCAGTCCAGGAGACGGTCTTGGGAAACTCGTATACTTCGCTCCCGAAATCTGGAGCGAATTCAGTACTGTAACCAGGACCAGCCTTTTAAGAGCTAGGAGTAGTAATTTGCATGCAGTTATGCGCGTGCTCCAAGCAAATAGGCGGTACAGTGTATACAAGTAACCGAATTCGGGAGCGACTTACGAGTTTCCCAAGACCGTCCCCTCGACTGGACCAGCCGATGACGACTGCAGCAGTTCGTGTTGAGTGCCCTCTCGCGGCTAAAAACGAGACGGTATTGCACCAAGAATAGGCGCACCCGGGCTGCTGAGTTCTGACCAGTGGGAGTGTTTGCCACGTGTTTGCCGACGGTGACGATTCAACCACTGTCAAACGCCTGTGATTCAACTATTGAATCTTGAAAAGTAGATCAAGAGGCTGAGCTACTGGCCGACTCGGCCGAGTCTAGCTAGGCCGAAAGTCAAACATTATGAAAAATGGCACGCATTTAATTTCAGTTTGATTATTCTGTGCACCTTACCTTAAAACATTGTCAGGTTCCCCCCCCCCCAGTTTTGTTGTAGCTCTAGATGTCACCAGAAGTCACCTAAGGCCTTACCTGAAAAACAAATTCCGGGGGGCATGCCCAAGCGCACTTGGGGCTATTGAACACAAGTCCATTCCTGGTGGCGACCTTCATGCTCATGTTCGGTTTTAACAAACACCGCGATGTCATCCGCAATGCCGATAGTTCCGGGGCCGTTATCCAGGATCTGATCCATTTTGTGCTGAAACACATCATGGCTCATGACCAGGCTGAACGGCATCCCTTTGTAGCAGTACCGTCCGAATGGGGGCGTTCAAGGGCATTGAAGAGTTCTCCTCGTCCAGCTTAACGGACCAATGTGGTTTGGCACTGGCGAATTTGTGGGTAATTTCCACATTTTTTGTGGGTAGGTGCCTTGTGGTGGTACCGCCTTATTTGAGCATTTAGATCCTTTGGGTCGAGGCAGATGAGAAGCTTGCCGTTCGCTTTTCTTGTGACAGTCAAGCTGCTTACCCAGTCTGTGGGCTCTGTCACTCTCCGTATAACACCCTGTTGTTCTATGAGGTCTGACTCAGTTTTCAGTTCGTCTCGGATGTGGATGGAGCACTTGCGGAAGGCGTGTTTCTTTGGCTGTGCGTTGTCTTTGATTACGATGTGGTATGCTCTAGGGAGGTTACCGATACGATTACATTGCTCTGGGTATTGCGCTATGAGATCCTGTGCCGTACGTACGGAATTGTCGTGATGCGTGTTTATCTCGCAGTGCAGTGTAATTAGTCTGAGGTTGCCAGTCCAATTATGGCAGGACCCTCTGACTCAACGATATCAAACTCATCGTGCGTCCATTTGCTCCCTTCATGTCTACACGGCAGCTGCAGGGAACCCAAATTGCGAAATGTTGGTGAGGGAAGGATCCGTGTTTCTGACGCATTCCTTTCTAGGGAATCCACTGGCATCAAGTTTGCCAGGATACAAGCGTCTAAACATACGGACGGGTAGCGTATTGCCCTGCGCTCCAGTGTCTTCCTTAGCGCGTATAATCGCCGTTTGAATGAGTGAAACCCTTCACAGTTGCGACATTTGTTTGGCCTGCGCAATTCATGTACAAGGACGTCTGTGTTCTGTACACGAGCCGGTTCTCTCATTTGTGTGATAGCAGCTTCTTGTGTGCAGCCTAGATCATTATTTTGTCCGGTCGAGCGTCAGAGTCTTGGGTTTTCTCAGCAGCTTTGTTGTAGCTCTGGGTGGCGTATTCCTGCGATAAGTCGGTCGACAGTGCGCTACCATTGATTTCCTCATCATCTCCGAAGTCACATTTGTATGCTTGTAGCTTCAGTCGGGAGACAAAATCATCAATGCTCTCGTACTACTTCTGTGTAAGTTTCTGGAGCAAAAGTCTTGTAACGCGGAAGTTTTGTATTGGCTTGATTTGTGTCTAAAAATTGTCCCTTACCCGTGTCGGTTCCTTTGCCTCTGGTTGTGGCAGTCCTCACATGTTGTACATGCGCATACCTTATGAGCCCATACACAGTAGTATGTGGTCCACGTGTTGGTCTGGCCTAATGTTCTTTGTGGTACATCGCACACTGCTGATTGAATAGCTTAAAGAACAAGGTTACTCAAAAAATTTACAATTTGTATTTTGTTTAAAACATAATTGTGAATGAATATTTGAAAAAATATGTTAAAAATACTGCCTAATTACAAAATGCCACAAATAAGTCATAGGTCGAAATGACGACACGGCCCAACAAATTTCTCCGCGATAAATCCATTCAAGTGGTTTGGCACTGGCGAATTTGTGGGTAATTTCCACATTTTTTGTGGGTAGGTGCCTTGTGGTGGTACCGCCTTATTTGAGCATTTAGATCCTTTGGGTCGAGGCAGATGAGAAGCTTGCCGTTCGCTTTTCTTGTGACAGTCAAGCTGCTTACCCAGTCTGTGGGCTCTGTCACTCTCCGTATAACACCCTGTTGTTCTATGAGGTCTGACTCAGTTTTCAGTTCGTCTCGGATGTGGATGGAGCACTTGCGGAAGGCGTGTTTCTTTGGCTGTGCGTTGTCTTTGATTACGATGTGGTATGCTCTAGGGAGGTTACCGATACGATTACATTGCTCTGGGTATTGCGCTATGAGATCCTGTGCCGTACGTACGGAATTGTCGTGATGCGTGTTTATCTCGCAGTGCAGTGTAATTAGTCTGAGGTTGCCAGTCCAATTATGGCAGGACCCTCTGACTCAACGATATCAAACTCATCGTGCGTCCATTTGCTCCCTTCATGTCTACACGGCAGCTGCAGGGAACCCAAATTGCGAAATGTTGGTGAGGGAAGGATCCGTGTTTCTGACGCATTCCTTTCTAGGGAATCCACTGGCATCAAGTTTGCCAGGATACAAGCGTCTAAACATACGGACGGGTAGCGTATTGCCCTGCGCTCCAGTGTCTTCCTTAGCGCGTATAATCGCCGTTTGAATGAGTGAAACCCTTCACAGTTGCGACATTTGTTTGGCCTGCGCAATTCATGTACAAGGACGTCTGTGTTCTGTACACGAGCCGGTTCTCTCATTTGTGTGATAGCAGCTTCTTGTGTGCAGCCTAGATCATTATTTTGTCCGGTCGAGCGTCAGAGTCTTGGGTTTTCTCAGCAGCTTTGTTGTAGCTCTGGGTGGCGTATTCCTGCGATAAGTCGGTCGACAGTGCGCTACCATTGATTTCCTCATCATCTCCGAAGTCACATTTGTATGCTTGTAGCTTCAGTCGGGAGACAAAATCATCAATGCTCTCGTACTACTTCTGTGTAAGTTTCTGGAGCAAAAGTCTTGTAACGCGGAAGTTTTGTATTGGCTTGATTTGTGTCTAAAAATTGTCCCTTACCCGTGTCGGTTCCTTTGCCTCTGGTTGTGGCAGTCCTCACATGTTGTACATGCGCATACCTTATGAGCCCATACACAGTAGTATGTGGTCCACGTGTTGGTCTGGCCTAATGTTCTTTGTGGTACATCGCACACTGCTGATTGAATAGCTTAAAGAACAAGGTTACTCAAAAAATTTACAATTTGTATTTTGTTTAAAACATAATTGTGAATGAATATTTGAAAAAATATGTTAAAAATACTGCCTAATTACAAAATGCCACAAATAAGTCATAGGTCGAAATGACGACACGGCCCAACAAATTTCTCCGCGATAAATCTATTCAAGTGAACCAAGAGAATGGTTAAAGTTTGAAAAAAAGAATAGTTGAAACTACAAGTTAAGTATTTTCCTCTTTGTCGGCTTTGTATTTTAACAAATAAAAAGTTCAAAATAAAAACAAATCTAAATGAAACTCAACCAGGAGAATAGTTTGAAGTTTGGGAAGATAATTGAAACTACAGAAACCAACAACCAAAAGTGCACAGATTTACTTTAAACTTATACGTTATAAGGATTATGTTGCTAGAAAAACACCCTTTGGAAATTGTCTGGATCACAAACAAAGTATGGACACTGGTTTTCAACTTTACTAATGTGGTGTACAGGCTTAATTTTTTAATAACAGTGAAGTTTGAAAGTACATGTCAAGTTTTCTCTTGTAAGCTAGTTTTACAAAGCAGGTTTCAAATGAACAAAGTGGTATGAACAGCCGTTTCTAATATTCTTTGCAATTTGCATGTATGAAACTGTCAACTTGATAACTGCTTATATCAATACAAATATCAATTGGAAGTATGAGTATTGATGTTCTTATGTATATTAGCGAATGCTATTAACAAAAATGCGTGTTTCGATTTTGACCCAACATTTGAGAAAAAGTGCTCAACTACGGAGCAAATTATTTTAATATGACGCACCAATGTTGGCTAACGGTAAGGCAACTTTAAGATAAAAAAAGATACTCATTTGTTGTGTACAATTTAACACAACAAAACTGGGTAGAAATTTGACCAAGGAATTGAGTAAAATCTGACGCAACCCCTGTTGTGGAACGTTTTACCCCGCAAACGACCATGTTCCCTTTTTACCACGACAAAGAGTAAAAGTTTACCCAACACTGTGTATAGTGTGTGTGTGTTTGTGTGTAAAGAGTACGGGACTATTCCTAGGAAGAACTGCTAGCACACAACTCGTATTATGTTTTATTCCGACTTGACATAAGTAGTCTCCTTTCCAGGAACATGGAACGATGTGTTGGTTTTAGAGAGCGCCATCTGTTGGCCGAGCTTAACATGTGTGCTTATTCTATGCGGATATGTTACAAATTGTATCTTTATGTTAATGTGCAGAATAGAAAATATGGTGTTTTAATTTGTTTCATTTACGCAAATTATTGATTGATACCATTTTCGACAATGTGCTTTCTCCAGCAAAAATACAATAACTTGGTAGTCTGGTTTGTCGTTAGTAAAGTTTATAGAGTTTATGTATTTTGCTCGTAGGTGGCTGATGGGATGGCCTATTTAGAATCTCAGCGGTTTGTACATCGTGATTTGGCGGCTAGAAATATTTTAGTCGGCGACTTGAGAAACTGCAAAGTCGCCGATTTTGGACTGTCACGGATCATAGAGCACGAGTATATTGCTAAAGAAGGTAAAGTCACAATTAATAGTCGTTAAAAATATGCTAAAAGCTACGGTGTTTTGAGCAGTGCCGCTTTATAGGTAAATTCTGTTTGATGAAGTTTCTTTACTGGCAACGAATAGTATACGTATACTTACCGAAACGTTCAGAAATTATAAGGGTTTTACCGAGGAACGAAATACATGGTGCATCCCACAGGCATGAAATTGAGTAAAGCATACTGGTCGCGAATCGAGGAACTCCATATACCATGTTCGAAGAGAAGCGAAACACTTGTGTTTCTGACAACCCTGACGAGGACTAGAGCATACTACGTTTTATCGAAACTTGAAATATGTTGTATATTAATATATCTTACAACTTAAACAAATAATATTACATCGTGGGTATGATCGACCCTGTATTATATCCATCAGGTGCCAAGATGCCGATAAAATGGACGGCTCCAGAAGCTATTAACTATGGCAAATTTACCATCAAGTCGGATATCTGGTCATTTGGTATTCTCATTTACGAGGTTATCACAAAGGGGCGAGTCCCATATCCCGGTAAGTAGTGATGATACGCGTCTAGTTTCAAATTAAGCAATATTGCGCCCATCTTGTGTCTATACTTATTTAGGATAAACACAGACCCATTTAGAATCTCAGCGGTTTGTGATTTGGCGGCTAGAAATAGATACACAGACACGCGGATAGATCAACAGACAGCCACAATATCATCCATTTAATCGTGTAAGTACTATTTCCTATCCCGGTCATTTCATATCTTGTCAATAGGGATGGTTAACCGAGAGGTGTTGGAGCAGACCTCACGAGGTTACCGAATGCCCAAACCCCCGGAGTGTCCAGATCAGTTGTTTGACATCACCAAGCAATGCTGGGACGCTATTCCGGAAAAACGACCCACGTTTGAGTTTCTTCACTCATTCCTAGATGACTTCTATCACGCATCGGAGATCCAGTACCAGTAAGATGACGTATGGTATTGAATAGTTAGACTATTAAGTTGGAGCAAACGTTTCCTCGTCGATATTATCTTTGTAATCATGTACCCATACAATAACACCAATGTTGAAGCGAAAACTGATAAAACTTTGGAGTAAGGGAGGAGCATCAGTCAAACTTGGTTATACCACCGGCTATTCCCATTCTATGGAGGCCGCCAACTGCCTTCGAAGCCCCAATCTTCGTATTCCCTCCGCGAAGGTCTGATGTCACACCCGAACAACCCTCACCCACAGCACGCAGAGTTTGTGTACTAACACAAGGCAAAATGGTGTACTTAATTTATTACATTTTAAAATACATTTAAACTTGTGTTATTTTTTAGAAATTAAAGATTGTTTAAATATATATATGCTATTTTTTACCGCACGAGTCATTATACGGATTGCGACTAATGGGCGAAGGTTTTGACGTTGTTCGGGAATGACGTCACGGACGTGAACAGGACCGCGGAAAATGGAGAAACGTGGCGGGCATAACCATGTGCTTTGTAAACGAAAAACTTACATTCTAGGGTCATTTTGACGTGCTTGGAATGAAGTTAAACATGATTTGACATGTATACTGGGGACACTTTTCCTTTAAGGTTTCCCTGTGTATAGGCACCTTACGTTTTTGTAATCATTGTTAATATTGATTACGAATTCAGCCATTATTTGCTCAACGAATCTGTTTATTTACATGTGTCTGTATCTTTTATTGATACAATTGTTGTTCATCTCTACAATAGTGTGTATCATGAGAGGACTATGCACTTATAGTAATCGCTGAGGTCTGTACAGTAAGCTGAAGATGTTACGGTCGAACAAAGATTGTTTCAGCCATGAGTAAAAATCTACAGAAACCGATGTACACTAAAGTTATCAATTTAAGATGTATCACATTACTTTACGTAGTCATATTGACATGAAATGTACATAGAACTAGAATTTGTTGTCACAAATTCACGGTATCAGGCTCTGCCAGTTCTATAAAATTTGAGAAATGATGGAAGCGTATCTCATCATGAATTGTTAAACTTTTGTTCTGCAGTTCCTGAAATATGACTTTTGCCCGAAACAAAGGTATATTTTTGAGGTTTTGTAATGTGAGGTTGGTGACTTTATTATGGCATGTGTATATCAGGGTACATTAGCAAAGCTGTTATTTACTCTGTCATCAAAAGCACAAATCTGGATTATATCTCACATGGTTGATTTTGTAGGATTTTTCAAAGGGCTTTTCAATGTAACTTCCAGTCTGATGATGTTATCAACGTGAGTCCTCCCCAACCTGTTTTTTGCCTGAAGATTATCATAAAAATACACTAATTATCAAGTGATTACTGCAAACTTCGCCGCACACATCAGCTGAAAATTCATTTTGAATATATTTAAACCGGTCGCTAGAGGGCGATCGAACATTTTATGACGTCACCGGTAAAAGTTTTTAAAAGCTCAGCCTGGCCAGAAACTAACATCGTTAAAAGTAAGTTCTCATCTTTTACTAATTTCAAATTATAAGGCACTTCCTGTTTGGACCGGAAGGCAATGTCACGTGACCTTGCAAGCACAATATCAACCTAAAAACTTGTTTGATTCTATTCATTTCCGCATAGACCTAGTTCCGGTCTACAACGGTTGATTTTATATTGATTTTCAAATATTAAAAATAGAAACCTTTAATTGCTTGTAATTTGACACCTGAGACGTCATCATGACGTCATAACATTTTCCTACATCTTCTTTTGGTTGTGCATTCATTTGTTCATTTTGCAGTTGATACGAGTTTTCATGTTGACAAACAACTCTGGAAAGAAAACGGTAGAAAGAGAAAAAAAGAAAAAGAAGAACTAGAATTATTTTGTTGTCACAAATACACGGTGTCGGGCTATTTCAAGTTTGATGAAATTAGAGAAAAGATGATAGTGTATGTCATCATGAATTGTGAAATTGTTGTTATGCAGTTCCTGAAACATGACGTTTATTTTGAGGATTTGTAATAGGTTGATGACTTCATCATGACATGTATATATCAGGGTACACTAGCAAAGCTTTTATTAAAACATGTGTTTACTCTGTCATCAAAAGCACATCTAAATTATATCTCACACGGTTGATTTGTTAGGATTTTTTTTAGGTTTAAAGGTTTTTTTAATGTAACTTCCGGTCTGACGTCATGAATATGGGGTCTTCCCAACCTGTTCTTTGCCTGAAGATCATCATATATACCAATTATCAAGTGATTACTGCAAACTTCGCCACACACATCAGCTGAAAATTTATGTTAAACCTTTTAACCTGCCGCTAAAGGGCGCTGGAACATTTTATGACATCACCGGTAAGATTTTTGAAAAGTTCAGCCCGTTCAGAGACTAACACCGTTGAAAGTAAGTTCCTATCTTTTACCAAATTCCAATTGATAGGGCACTTCCGGTTTGGACCGGAAGGAAGGGTCACGTGACTTTGCCCTCAAGAGATAAAATGAAGACCATGTAGTACTCTATCCACTTCCGCAACAACTAAGTTCGGGTCTTGCAGGGTAAATTTTATATTGGTTTTCAAAGAATAAAACTATTCATGTTGAATTGCTTGTATATTGATACTTGATGACGTCATCGTGATGTCAATAGAAGAAAGATTGAGGACTATGTTTACTCAGTCATCAGAAGCACAAATCTAAAATATATCTCACACGGTTGATTTTTCAGGATTTGTTTTATGTTTAAAGGGCTTTCCATGTACCTTCCGGTCTGATGACGTCATCAATGTGAGCCCTCCCCGACCTATTCTTTGCCAGAAGATTTTTTCTTTTTCTACCGATTTTATTTCCAGAGTTGTTTGTCAACATGAAAACTCATATCAACTTCAAAATGAACACATGAATGCACAACCAAAATATGAAGATGTAGGAAAATGTATTGACGTCATGGTGACGTCATGATGACGTCATCAGCAATCAAATTACAAGCAGTTAAAGGGTTCTATTTTTAATATTTGAAAATCAATATAAATCAACCGTTGTAGACCGGAACTTGGTCTTTACGGAAATGGATAGAATCAAAACAGTTTTTATGTTGATGTTGTGTTTCAAAGTCAAGTGACCTTGCCTTTCGGTCCAAACCGGAAGTGCCTTATAATTTGAGTTTGGTAAAAGATATGAACTTACTTTCAACGGTGTTAGGCTGAACTTTTCACAAATCTTACCGGTGACGCAATAAAATATTCGAGCGCCCTCTAGCGGCAGGGTAAAGGTTTAAAATGAATTTTCAGCCGATGTGTGTGGCGAAGTTTGCAGTAATCACTTGATAATTAGTGTATATGATAATCTTCAGGCCTAAAACAGGTTGGGTGGACTCACATTGATAACGTCATCAGACTGGAAGTTACATTGAAAAACTCTTTAAACCTGAAAAAAATCCTACAAAATCAACCATGTGAGATATAATCCAGATTTGTGCTTTTGATGAGTAAATAACAGCTTTGCTAATGTACCCTGATATACACATGTCATAATGAAGTCATGAACCTCACATTACAAAACCTCGAAAATTTTCTTTTTGGGGGAATACGTCATATTTCAAAAACTGCAGAACAAAAGTTTTTACAATTTATGATGACATACACATCCATCTTTTTTCTAATTTCATGAAACTGAAAGAGCCCGACACCGTGTATTTGTGACAACAAATTCTAGTTTATTTACGTATTAATTGTTCTGGCATCTGACAAAGAATATGGTTGGAATTGTGTTAGGTGGTCCCGATGCGCCCCTCAGGATCTGCCGCTGAATACTGCCACTGTGCACCAGCGGAGATTATGATGTCGAAATGGTCCAACTAAAGTTAAATATCTCTCTGTCAGTAACGTCTTAATATTGTGCATGCGACAGCCACGCTAGAACACTCGCCTTAGCGCCACGTCGTCAGTGCCTTGTTTGTAGGAAGTTGAACTTATTTTTGACATTGTTCATTGTGCGATTCTGGTTTAGTTTCAAAAATATTTTTATTGTAAATATTGTATAATATCATTTTAACATAAACTGAACTAAATTTAATGTTAATATTTGAGTCCCATGCCGGGGAAGCGTGTTCTGATATTGTGCTCTTTCCAGCCGTACCTCCAATTACATAACGCAAGTGACTCGCTTGATAAGTCTAACCATGCTTGCGTAGACACCTCGTAGACCTTGCTACCATAGTACCACCACCACCAAGGTTTGTTGGTAAGTTCGAGAATTCAAGCAGCTCGCAATGTTTTCTTTATAATAATTGTTGATTATTCGCTATATCCTCCAATATCGAGAGGATTGACAGTTTGTAATCCAACAAAACGGTCTGCATGGTGGTCTGGTACAAATTTTCTATTTGTATTTATTGTTATGTATTTTGGGACCATCTAGGTCTGGAAAGGCAGGCGGGAAGGACAAAATATCAGGACAGGGAGCAAATAATTGTTATTGTAACGTATGATCGTAGACTTTTTTTTTAGTTCTTGGTGTTTTATTTGAATACCGAACTAGTCGTATGCATGAATAAACACACGCCTAAAATATTGAAGTAAAATGCAATTCAAAATAAAGTTGATCTATTTGCGATCGTAATAATACGATATTATTGTTTTCATTATTGGGGTACATGGGAGGTTTTTTACACCTAATGAAATCTCGAGAAAAGGTTAGCCCATTATTGTTTGGGTAAACGTGAGCCAATTTTAACACCAGTCACCGCTAACAATCGAAAAGTTGACGTGTTTTATTTGTCAAACAAACACCGCAGCATGAAGTATCCTCTTTTTAATATTAATATCCTGACACCCAATAAACTTGCGGTTCTCGCTAAAGATAACAGACCGCCATTGATAGGATTGTACACTTGACCACTAATGAGTAATTAGTGTTCATGCAGCCACATCGCGCTCAGCCATCAAGCGAACATGTCACAGTGATTGGTCAGGAAGTATTGTCCGCACAGTTAATAAAAAACACGTTTGTTGCTGAGTGGTACGAGGAGTGATAAGTGGATATTGCCATTTCCACTGATCATCAATAAAATACTACACAATAAATCTTTCGTTTCCTATAGTAGCTGACTTTACATGAAACGAAGATAAACTAGACATTAATATTTTTGTTTTTAACAAAAATAAGGTGTTCGGCTCAGGTTGTTGTGATTGTTGTAGTTGCTGTTGCGGTTATTGTTGGTGAAAACAAATCTCGGGAAAGTGACTCGATAACGTCGGTCGCACTTCACCTTTAGGGTAACTGACGCAACCACATTGAATGACTTGCAAGGGTTCCTTGTTCAGGAATAGGATGCTATCCCACAGCAGCGTATAACCAGACTAGTCAGCAGCATGCGGAGGAGATGTCAGGAAGTTGTGGCTGCATATGGAGGTTCTACTCACTATTAATTAAAGAAAGCGACCCTTGTTATCTTAATTAATACACATTCCTTATTCCTAGAGACTGTGCATTATTTTGTTTGTTCTACTGGGCACAAACAATTGTCAATTTGGCACATTCCGCGTATAATGATATGTAAAACTGCACCGTTAAGGTGATGCCATGTGACACTTGAAAATTTAATTATAACATGACCTCAGATTGGTGGGATACATTTAAAGGGACACGTTGCCTTCGAATTGGGCGCTTTGGGCCCAATGTTTTAAAAGTAGAATATAATAATCCACACAAACATTCCTCGTGAACTAACACGGTCCGCCATTTATGCGAGTCAAGATTTTGGCCGACGTGTTCCTACTAGTCTTATTTTCAGTCGCAGCTGTTGAACTACGACTGAGCAATTATTATTAACAATTTTACGATCACCATCTGTTTGTTATATTCCAAGAAATATCAAGTTGATAAATAATTAAAAAACATACGTTGAATTTACTTTGTATTCAACTATAGCTAAGCAGCAAGTCTCCACGTCTCGGTCCGGGCGTCCAGCAGGGCCAGCATAGCCCCGCGGCTAGATAGGTTTACCAGGCCACTGGCTACGGCGCCAGCCTAACTGCTGTTCATCGCACATTTTGCCAATTACACAGACGATGGTATTTGACGGCTGGAAATACGTATACGTTTCGCGGGAAAGATGTCGAGGGATCAGAGGCCAATGTTTGTTTGTTTAATC
>JAVCKS010002024.1:0-11858 GCA_032273685.1 Pteraster tesselatus | reverse complement strand
CAAATTACGGCGTAACTTTCGGTAAATAAAACAACTTTCAGCTGAAGGCTAGTCAAAGGCTGCCGAATGAATTATGGCTTATACAATTCCCGATTGGGTATACCAGAGTAGTAGGGCATAGCACCCCTTCTAATTCGCTATTTCAGTTTCTCATGCCTACATAAACGGTCATTACCACAATGCTCATATCGAGTAATAGATGAATATACAAAATAACGAAAATCCTTATAAAAACTTATTAACAATAAAATCGTATACATTTCCAAATCTCTTTGAAATACCGCCCTCATGTGTCCTTTAGAATTGATAGTGGTACAAACTCCAATCAATGTAACTTTATACAAGGAAGCAATCTACTATAGATAGCTATGCGTTACAAGTAGGCGGTACAACGGAGGTATTCCGTAACGGAAACCTCAGTACTGGGATAAGTCCAAATTTAAAAACTTTAATTCTGTAGCGTGTAACGGCAGCAACCTTCATCTTAACTTCTTTAAGAGGACCATAATTACAACAAAATGCTTATAGGCTATTATAATATTATGATCTAACCAAAAATGGGGGATATGTAATTCGTACGATTTCGTACCGTTCCCTGCAACCTACAGCTGACGGTGTTGTTTGCTTTGTGAAGCGGTATACTCTACTAAGTTTTGATGGTTTTTGTTGGGTAAATGTCAGCGATAGGCCACAAGTAATTACCTTTCACGATAGCCCGCCTTTTCAGGAAACTAGCCCCATCGTTACTACAACTACAAGATTTATCGTTTTCAATCAATCTTTCGACCCATCTCATCAGCTGAGAGAGAAGTCTAAACACTGTCAACCGGCTGACGCTTGGTGTCGCTCTTACCCGTTTCGAGGGCCGACACTCGACGCGGCGTTTGATGTTTCAATGTGCGGTATAACAGCGCGTGTTCTGAAAGGAATAATTTGTCGTGTGCATGTTTGAAAGTATAAGACCAATATGATGGGAAATAAATGATTTTAAAAACAACAAGTGTACCGATCACAAGCAACGTACACTGCATCCCCTTACATACGATAAAGCTGTGCTTCAGTTAATAGTTCAGTATTGCGTATAACGCGAGTTGGCGCTGCCGTTAATGAGACAGGTTGTGCGTAAACAACTCCGGCTGGGCTCCCCTCATCGGAAATGAGAACATCCATCATTGAAGACGGAGTTGGCATCTTCTTCAGCCTCGACAAAACAGCAAGAGGATTGCTCAAGAATTATAAATATCAACGGTCTGGGCCTTGGTCATTACGCTGCACTCAATAGGAATAGATAGGTTTCTATAGTTGTATATCCTTCTACATGTTTTCTGTTCAAATAACCTATACAAATTACAGTAATTCAAATTTTGAAACTAACAATCGCTTGACTTTTGTTCAAAGTGGTTTTTAAAAGCCATTTGTATACCTCTATCATAAGAAATATCGCCTGAGACAAAAACAAATCGTAAATGGTGCTCGCTAATCAATGCTACCGGCAATATAAATATAGCTTTAGACTTAGAGGTTTGAAACAGGATCAATAACACTATGTGGACCTAAAGGGTTTGGGTCACTGGTACGCAATGGCGTCGACCATATAAGCCTAAATTCCCAATTTCTTCTGTTTCAGATATGCATGTCCGCAATTAACCTTTCTAAAGCAGAGAAGGAAAAAAAAACCTCTCTCTGCCAGTATCATCAAAATACCATACCGACTGTCACATGAATCACTAAGAACAAAAACGCCGTCGATTTCGGTCTCCGTACACCAAGCGTGACCTCGGTCTCCGGTCACTTCAACAATCTCCGATTGTCGTGTCTCCTCCGACAATTTATGATTTGTATCCCTTGTTGCCTGCTATTTATAATATATATACATATCGGCTCCAAGAAAGGGGCATTCTGGGTTTTTTCCACCTCCTGGCTTTTAAAGGCCACCTATTTCTCTAAATGTTCGTGAGGGTGGCCGTCTCGACACGGCCGAGAATGAACATGTATAACTATTGGTTAACCTAATCAGACAAACGATTTTGATCTTGAGCAGGCTTCCTTGGGCCGGGCCCTTGTTTTGTTCGCCGACCGGGAGAGGTAGACAGGTTTATGGGAGCACGAAGCTGACGGGGGGCCGGGTATTTAGAGGACGGATGACCACGAATCAGTCCTTGACCTCACAGACCGACCACGATCAAAGGGTTTGTTGTGCCTGGATACCCCAACGGGAGGGGGGGAGGGGAGGGGAGGAAGCGTCCTAAAGTAACAGTAGGATTATAGTTATGTAAAAATTTAATCGTACGGATTATCTATGGTCTATCTCATCAATGTATAGAAGCACGCCCTCAAGTTTGCAACAGCCATTTTTACGTAGGACGATCCTCTTTGAATACCGTCAAACTCAAACAGGGGGTGCTCGTTTTAATTGATCATGCAATGAATACTACTTCCTAATTATGCTATTATTGTGATCTTACAAAAATGCATGAATACGCCACTAGCAATACAGGAATTAATTTTCTTAAAATTGCGTGTATGTGTGTATGTGTCTTGGGACATGCCTCCCTGATAGTGTTGGGTTGCCATATACCGTATAGTGTTATTGATAAGGGACTTATTTCCCACCTTATCCGAGGCGGCAACCAAGCCAAGAGATTGATCCAGACCTGGTCAAGATCAAAAATCGATTGTTCAAGATTAGAAGATTAAAGAGAGAAAATCTCTATACGCTAGTTATAAATATCCCAGATACAGACAAAGCTACCGTTACAAACTTATCATCCTTTCTTTTCTATTCTCACACAGACGATGAAACCACGAAAACGGACAGCACCCCCAACTGGCTATCGGCTACCTCGGGCCGTAAGAAGCGATGCCCGTACACCAAATTCCAGACACTCGAACTCGAGAAGGAGTTCCTCTTCAACATGTACCTGACGAGAGATCGGCGCGTGGAGATCGCCAGGCAGCTCAACCTCACCGAGAGACAGGTCAAGATATGGTTCCAGAACCGGAGGATGAAGATGAAGAAGATGCACAGAGCTCAGATACTCAGCTGTTGATTGGGCCTGGGCCTGGGCCTGATGGGCCGGGAACAGTACGAGGATGACAGGGAGGAAAAAAGAAGGCAGATGACAATGAGTACAGTGTGCTTACACGAGAAGTGGGTATCGGCCCGGGCCGATTAGCTTACGTTAAGAGATCCAATCCCAGCGACAATGAGGAAAGAGGAAACCATATTTTTGTCTAGCTCAATATCCCAACAAATCAAGATGTTTCCAAAGCGTTCAATGTTCACCTAACTATTTCTCTTTGTATTGGTCGATACCTAGATATAAACCATTGTCTAGGTATTACCGCTCTCCATAGCAGTTTACATCTACTTTTGAAATCAGCTTTATTTTGTGTGCACAATCCAACGGAATACATCTCCGAGGTTTCAGTAGAAAAATACACTTCAGTGGTCACTAGAATTACTGAAGATACCACAGCTACGTAATAAGGAACGTAGCCCAATTAGTTGGAGTCCAAATGGTAGCTTGTATTTTGCAAACCGCCAGTTCTAACTTCGGGTCTAAACCGTCGATTCGTGAAGGAGAATTAAAGATATTTCAAGGTGTATGTCTTGCCGTGTGGGGATATATATCGATATCATACCAAAGCATGTGTACATTATATAACAGCAAGTCCGTAGTTGTATTTATTTCATAATGACGAGTTTTGTTTTGTTTAAAAAAGAAACATGTTATGCCATGTTATGTCAATTAATAATATATACTGGTCAAATTGATTAATGGAGCAGGTACGCTATTTCTCAACAGTGAGCTGCATTGAGCTCATTTACCACATGACCGACCTCAAAATAGCACGGATGGTGCGATTTTGACATATACTGATAGTAGAAAGTAAGTAAACTTTTGTAAAATTATATTTTATTCCTAACTTATATGGAAAAACCTACCTGCTCCTTAAATTTCTTTTTACCAGTGTACTTCTAAAATATGAAACTTCACATATAGTTATAAGCAACGTTTCGTTACTTTTTCATGGTCGGCGTGGAATATAGGAACCGACAGTGCATAGTTGCAAAATAAACGAAACAAAAGAAAATATATTTTTCTAAAGAAATAACGGCTGCGTCCTGTTCTTAATTAGGAAATTAACACACAATATGGAAGAAATATATAGCAGTACTAGGAAATCGATGTTAATGTGAAAAAGCAAGGCAGACCGTATTCACACAACGCCGATGCATTTGAATTCTCTGAGGGCGCACTTCATTTCGAACGAGTTGTCTGAAATCTCGGCGTCGTGTGTACTCTGTCAACGGATTAAGTCAAGAGCAACCTGCCTAGTGGTCCACGGTTTCAGAATTTTTGTAATTTCTTCTAATTGATCATCAGTAATTAATTGGTTCTAAAGAATGACTGGTATTAAGAAAATACTTTGTAAATTTGGCAATGAAAACCATCTCGATTTGTGTTGTTTGGTTGTACGTGTTTGGGAGAAAATATTCAATTGTTACCTCCAATGCACTGTACAGTATGTACATTTCAACAAATTCCTATTATTGTTTGTGCTTGGGTGTGTTTAGCGGTACAGCATATACATATTGATCGGGCGAAGCTATAAGGAATCTACCTCGAGGTTTAAGGTAACCCACACGAGCAGTACAGCAATAGATTGGTATCCAAAGTCTCGAGTGTACACAAGCATTCCGAATTATACTTCGCCAATTGAGGGCGCCCTTCTTATAGCTGATAAGTTCTCTTTTTTTTCCTAATGATTTTTGTTTGCGATCCACCTGTTCTCGAGTGTTTCGTTCTCGAGTGTTTCGGTGTTGGTGTATTTTTTCATTTTAGTGGGGCCCACTTCGGGTCACGCAAACCTCACTACCGCAATGGTCCAAAATTTGATAGTGAAATATCGAGTACAAAGTAGCACGGACACATTTACGACCGAACGAAACAATGTAAATTACCTCGGCGTTCCTGCAATTCCCCCAGCGTTCAAATTAGAATGCGCAGTTTTCCCTTCCCAACCAACCAAACAACCAACTAACAAACCACCAACCATAATAGAACCCCTAAAATGGACCCTTTTAGCACCGCCTAATGGTTTATGGCTATTTATTACGGTGTGGAATGCAGCTGGTAAACCGTGCGTTGTGTCTACGTGTAGATAGAAATAACACATGTACAATTTTGGTCCATTCACAATAGGCCTACGTCAATTTCCAAGCCAGATCAAGAAAACTCCCAGTGTTTAAGTTTGCATGAGTTTAGAAAATGTTTTTAAATCAGGGAACCACTATCCGACCACCAAAATGATTAGACAATAAACAGTCATTATGTGATCACGAACTCGGTATCAAGCGCGGACAGATCGAGTCCAGCTTGTAATTCGAAGAAGCAGCAGCAGAAGTTTATCTTTCAGTCGAAAAACGAATTGAGAATGTCTCTTGCTAGTTCACTTTTATTAAAGTTTAAAATATTTCGTAAGTTTTGGGTTCTCCTCATCAATTTGGATTTGGCTATTCACTAAGTTCTCTTACCCACAATCATAATACATTTTATATAGATTTGTTTAAGAATCCTTTCATATAAATTATTATAGCATATAATTATTTGCTACAAGTAGGGTTAACACTATTGCTTGACTAGGTAAATCTACCACAAATAACGCCACCAAATTATTTAGGCTTTTCCCCTTGTCGCTCTTTGAAATTACTAGTAAAATTTATTTACTTCAAGTGAGACTGTTACCTCGTTTAGTTGCTTAATGATTATCGCTTTAAAAACTAAATGTAAATACATGTAAATTTGTACTAAATTGTCTTTGTAGCTGTATATTCGTGAAGTAAACATAACACGTGTGAAGACGGTGAAGTACTTGCTTATTCGTTTCTTCGGTTTGTTGACGAGTGTTGAAGTGTATTTACACATTTTGGAATATAAACTAATTAATGAACGCGACTGCTATCCTGGTCAAGTTGAAGGGTGATGCCCTACTAATATCGAACAAAATTATAAAAAAAAAAACCTGTACGGGAGGGGGCTCATGGCGACGCTTAAAGACAATACAGGACTGTTAATTTTTGAAAACTCAAATTGAATTTTGTTCAGTATATTTACATATGGCAAATGTTTGATTGCTATAATATGAATTACGAGTACCAACGCCGGCACATGAGGCACTTAGCGGTCAAGCTGGCTGGCAAATAGTTATATTGTTGGACGTATACAGTGTCACATTCATGTTTTAAAAGAATTCATGGCAAGTTTTGGTTTTATTACCAATACCATCTTAATCAGTGAAATCTAGCCTACATTTGAAGGGGTTATTTCATCACAAAACGCCATTTATACGCCATTTTAAGGTTGTTGTTGAGCTAGTCATAAATAGACAAATTATAGTAGAGGATTATAAGCAATTTTAGTACATGTATATCGCTTATATTTCAACCACAAATTGCGGTATATCATACGGTTTTCTGAACGATCTTTCTACATCACTATCCGCTTTGCGATTAAACTCTTCATTATTGGTGTGCACATTTAGAATGAGCGACAATAGGGCTTACTCACGGTGGAAACTGAACCACATAATGGTAAACATATGCGGACTAATCGCGCCTTCAATTGTCACCGAACGCCTGCTAACAGCGCAAACGACTTATCGGTCTTGAGAGATGGCGCCCTCTGCTGTCAGCATTATTTCCCCTCCGAACAAGATGGACGCGGCTACCGCTGATGATCACTATTGCGGGACGCGTAATTTGTTTTCCTAGGACGGATAAGGCCGCATTTCTATAGACCAGATGACGCCGAATTAGAATTGTATGGTTCAGATGTATGACCCTAACTCTAGCCCTATTGGTAACGAGATGTTTATGCACTATACTACATGCACAAGGTCTGGGCTTGTGAAAAAAGCTGAACAGCGCGTACAAACCACTTTCCTGAAGAATTATAATGCAAATGCCAAGAATTCCACATTATTTACAAAACATGTTCAAAATCTAGCATGAAAGAGAAGTAAGATAATATCATTGTCACGTCTAGAATGCGTTTTCATGTATTTAACGATGAGTTATCAACTACGGGAACTATGATCTTAGTTGGGTTATTCCAGTTGTTTGCTCAGCGAACAATAACCAAGAAAAACGTTTAAAGGCGACATTTACGCTGCTAGCCCGCGCCAAAGATCACACAACGCGAATATCGGCAAAGTGTAGCGGGTAACCATGGGAAGGGCGCCATCAGTTGGTAGGAAGGGGATGTTTTTCCGCGTCGACGTATAAAGACAATGACGAGTATGTACATGCCAATTACCTTGACCTACTAGACGTTTGATGGCGCCCTTATTTCCGTTAAATCGGCTCCCAAGTAAAACGGATCCTTTACGATGTTGAGGCCATTATGCGCTGCAGCTGTCGATCGTTTTGGGGATGTGTTCTGATATTTCCGTCTTAGTGCGAGTATACGGTGTCCACATGCCATACTTGGCCCACCGACGATCGCCGTTTCGTTACGGTGGCCAACGTCTCTCAGCTCCGTTCCTGCTGATTTATGGACATACTGGCGTTGCCCAGACCCCCGTAATTTGATCGAAGTTGCTCACATACCTTCTGCACCTGTCGTGGTATGTAGCGGAGACAACCAGGGGGTCGGGGAAAGTCGATGGTGGCGTTGACATGTACCAGGGCCTTAACGTGGGCCGGTGTTGGTCGTAGGTATTACAGGAGAATCAACTATCCATTGTATCTCTTGTCATTTCGTTCAAGCATGTTTTACAATTAAAGCGCATTATCATGCGAAAAACATTCTCTACTTTTGCGATAGGGCCATTTTGTGATTTACGAAGATAGACCGCTCTGACGTCATGAAGACAACCAAGCTCATTCCCATCCTCTGTTGGCCAATAACAGCAACTACCGTTTCTGGTCAAGCAGATTTACAATTTCGAGACTCGGATCCGCACATTACGACCGAATGATGGCGCCATATTCTACCATGACGACAGCGTCCCTTCTTTACAACTGCAATAAGAAGCATTGGGTATACGCTTACAACGAGGATACGGTTACTACATTTACGCTCCGGTGACATTAACATTTGTTGGTGTATATATTTGGAAGTGAAGAAGCTACAAGTCTTGTTGATATTCAGTAATAGATAATCCGAATACTTCTTGGTTTGGTTGGTTAAAATGTACTTGGCCTCGTGTCAATTTTGCATTCTAATTTGTAGCAAAGCGCCCTCCTCCGGCACACACCGGCAACATTTACACAAACCCTTCTAACCAATAATAGACCACGTGTCGACAACAGATGATTTGCAGGTGACGTCATAATTAGTACGGCGGACACAATAGAATAACGCTTTCCAGTTGGGTCAAATTGAAAATACTCTACCCAACAGCTCCATCCTATTGTGTCCGAAAAGGCCAATCACCCCTTGGTTACCTGCTAACAAAGCACAGTGTGCTTTGTTACAATAACTTCATTAACAAATACATGTACGTCCCGGCCAATCATCTATACACTGCACCTGTCTTCACCTGTGATTTGTGGGTCTGAATTGGGTTTGGCGTAATTGGGTGATAGAGATTACAGGTCTAAAATTGCATTCTGGCGTAAATGTGCGAGATTATATAGATGAGTTCAGACTATCTTGGTTGTGGGGAAAAAGAACAGTGTAGACAAGGGGTGGTTTGGTAAGGCTTTAGTACTAGGAACGAGCAAGTATTTAAAATAACAACGGGGCTGCGTAAAAACATGATCGAAAATACCTCCGTTTCGTCCAACAAAGATAAACCTGTTTACTACAATTAGATCCATAACAAAAATTGTTCGGTTCTGGATGGTACCACTACCGTTCAATAGTACCGCCATAAACATGGCGGTACAATTGGAGTAGAAAGAAGACCCAACATTTATTCTTGCCTTATGCCTGACGTGTAATAGCGCCACCAATTGCCGAAAAATAACGCGAAAATAGTTATTTAATTACAATTTTAATTACGCTTTTGTATCTACAAAGATAAATGGTATCTACCTTTGTGTTTTAAAGTGAGTTTAGAAACTAAATAGCACGGAATATTGTTTAAAAGGGGGTAGTCTTTACCAAAGGCTGTTATCGATAGAGGGCAGTACATGTATATTCACATCGCAATAATCGTACACAGCTACCTAGCCTAGCCCAAGTGATCTGGAAACACCACTCGTTATTTCGCTCACTAAAAAACTCTTATAAAGTATATGACGTTTTAAGAAATCACCACGATAGAAAATAACGTACTACAGAGACGCCTGCTACAGCTTGCGTGTACGCTGATGAATGGGCACAGACAGTAAGGTCGCGCTAATCGAAAATTTATCACTTGATTCTATTTGCTCAACTCATCTGCGCGGTTTGTGGGGGATGTCGTTGACCCGTTCGGTTAACGGTAGGCTCTTTTTGATCTCCTTTGACTCGGATCCGCAAGATATTAACAAAACAATCCCACCGACATGGCCCGGGAGATGGCGTTATGGGTGAAGGCGGTGTTTATACGTGTCTAACTGCGGTACAGTATAAATCACGGGGGTACGTCGAAGTTGTACCGCCTCACCGAACTAGCACCGCCAAGAGTTTGCGGTAATATAAATTGCACCGGTGTTGTTATTTTTGTAAACTCGAAAAAAAAGAGACAATTTATGAAGATAGCTAACTCTCATGAGCAGGAGGTTAGCTGTATACAGAGAGGTTCCTAAACACAATCTTTGATTTAAAACGCAGGAAGAATCGAAGGTAGAGCTATCGTAAAGGATTCCTGTCATATACGCATACGATGTTGACAATCTCTTGCACGCAATACTCTTGCATGGATAAAGTTGATCGCAATATGATACAATTTTAGGGTTGCGTCAGTATGAGACGTTCACAGTAACAACAATACAAACAATACCAACAATCACATTCTATGTCTTGGCATTGAAAACAAAATACCGACAAAGTGGTTATGGCGGCTGATCATGCAGGCATTAGGGGTAACTACTTCGTTTCATACAGCCATGTAGCATCCTTGGTGTACATTTTTACACACACAAGAAGACACACTAGTTGGATTTACGAGGCAGACCCTACCCATGGGATTCCTGAAGCGAGCCTGTTTATTTGCATAGATCACGAGTTGTTTAAAACCGTAGGTATATATTTTTCCCCTCTCTCTTTTCATCTTCGGGCTCCGGCCCGGAGCTTGTCTGTGCTGTCCAGCTGGACAGACTTTAAACCAACCCAACTGTCTCCGTCCGTCAAAAAATCTGGCTCCAGATTTCTTCCAGAATTTAGCGGCGGTGACCCTTCGGGCCCGCGCAAGAACCTTTCCCCCTTTTCAAACCGTCATAAATCCTTCTTGCGGGGTCAACAGTTCCCCCCTTCGAGAGGAGAGATCGAGACGGGTAGAAGAAATACGTGGTTGACTCGAACAGACACGGCTGCCAGGTCCAATTCTTGGCCTTTTCTAGCGCTGACAAGGTTTCTATTACTCCAGTATCATAATGATTTACATTCATTGCTTGGATCCTGAAGCGGACTAATGTAAATCCATCTTTAATAAACATCTCCAAGAAATCAAGTATCTCTACCGTGCTAAGCATTTTTGTTTGTGGTTGAGGTACATTATCAACTCGCTGTCGCGGCAATTATTCGCCGTTATTTAAGACTGCTGTTTATGGGGGGAGACATATTGGAATTTTCAGACCTCGAAGATAAATTCTCACTCTTGTCAGTCTATTTGGGACGGTAAAAACAATATTGTATTTATTTTTGTACAAAATTGTGCGTCATAAACGATAATGCATAAATCGGGATATTTTTTCCCAATAAAACCACTGAAATGTGTCAACATCGCAAGAGAGGTTCACAGTGGACGGACCTCGCCAGCTCATGAAAGGAGGACGATGAGTTCGAATAAATAGGTTGATTATTATGGTTTCGCTTAAAGAGACCTCTACCTATTTTGGTAAGTCTTGTCAGGTTTTGATACTACCCAGTAGGCGATACGTAGGACGACGCCATTGTATGATAAAACGTGACCCTAATATTTAGCATTGAAGGTAAGTGATGATACCCAGATTAAGAATCTTAATGCATGTTAGCTGCGACCGGTCGGTACACACATCCTATAGAGGAGTATAACATTTGTAGCTGTTTAAAAGGTGAAATTGGTCGTATTGGTGCACTATTCAGTAAACGTTAGTATCACGTACAGGAAATGGGGAACTTGACCAGTTATGCTAGTTTAGATTCAAGAAGTTCTACTTTGCATAGGTGATCATCGTTCTAGGGGCAGAGGGCGCTGTTTACTGAGTACTTGCAGCTTTATATATTCAAGGAATACACGAATTAATTTTCTTGTTCACGTCGTTATCGTTTTACGCAAGTGCGAAACACTTTTGCAGGCCTAAAAATAAGCGGTAAAACTTGAAGCCCGATTTATTTAATCCTCTAGTAAACCGAACTACTGTGAAACGATTGTTTTAATACCGCGCTCTGACGTCATTTGTTCCGATTTTGCCAACCGGTTAAACACGTGATCTCAAACTATACATTGCTAATAGTACGCTGTAGTCTCTGACGTCATAGTTTGATCACGTTTTCAACCGGTTGGTAAATTCAAAAGAAATGACGTCACTGTTTATACACATTTTAAAGCGCTATATATAGTCTTGCTACCCTCATTTAGTACATTAGGCCGTATCCGAATTAAATGGCTACGGCTAGATTTTACGCACGACCCTATGGTGGACGTCTAGCCGTATATCTAGACGTCCACCATATGGTCTTGCGTAAAATCTAGCCGTAGCCATTTAATTCGGATACGGC